>JAFFST010045324.1:42239-61660 GCA_022414735.1 Noturus placidus
TTTATGTTTGAGGCCTGAAACGTGGCAAAAGGTCGAACAGTTCAAGGGGGCCGAATACTTTCGCAAGGCACTGTATATCCGTTTTAATATTGATTCCCACAACTATTATAAGATTTATAAAAATCAATGACTCCCTGCTATGCTTCACGTACCACACATTGAAACGCACTACTTTAAAAGAAGTTGAGTGCCACAAGACTTTTCCAACAACTGACTAAAAGCAAGTCTGACTTAACTTAAGGAAAGTCACAGAGAGAGTTTTTGATGATCAGTTTTAATCCTATTAGAATTAGATTGTGTTTAGATTATACCTAATATTTCCACAGTGGGTTTCTACCACCCTAAGGTTTTATTATAATATTGTGCAATTAATGAATATCTGAGCTGAGCTGTGTGGTTTATTCTACAGAAATCTGCATGACCTCCTGAAGGGTAAAAGGTCACTCATCAGGGGAGCACTTAATCAGGAAAGAACAGGATGGCAGGGAGAGTGAGAGAGATGGAGATAGAGAGATAAATAGAGATAGGATTGCAGGAAGAAGTTAGTATTACTATTAAACTACAGAAGCCGTCATCAGAGTACAGGGTTAACAGGTTCTCATAGCCATCTGCTCAGCTTTAACTGCATTGGAGCGATGAAAGCGTGGGCCCTTCTGTTGTTGATGTGTGTGACTGCACAGGCTTTACAGAGGTATGTCCATACAACTTTTTTTCATTATAAAAAACTAGGTGATCATGCCTGTTTGAAGGATTTGAAGCATGACTGGTTGTTGTGCGATCAACTTTCAGAAAAGTGTACAGACTCTTTTTTCATTGCTGTATTATAATGTCTATAACATGCTTTTAGCCTTAAGGTATTCTTAGACACCCACCTATTTATAATTGAATGAACATGTGTTTGTTTTTTTTTTCCCCTGTTTCTACTTCTCTAAGTTGCTGGATAAAGGGATAAGTGGATAAGGGCATCTGCTATGTGTGGTAAATGTAAATGTAATAAGGTAAAAACTAATTACTGAAGGAAGGCAAAAGATGTAAATCTTCTATGGGTGGAACTGCAATATGCCAAATTAAGTCATAACAGTAAAGAAGCATGACATTTTTTTTTAAAGGCAATCATTTCCAGAAATTGATATATTGAATTTCAAAATATGTTTGGTAAAAAGGATGAATAATCTGTCAAAGTAAGACAAGAGACCCTACTGTTTTTAGACATTACCTTACTTTCTGCACTGCATTTCTAAAATCTATCACATTTCATGTTTTCAAGACATAATTAATAACCATTAAAATTAACACCAAAACAAAGTTTGAAAAAAGTCTTGCAAAAGCCTAGAAACTTATCCATGTCCCACTGATCATAAAACTTATATCCAAATTTTACTGTTAGCCAAATAATATATGTGCATATGGTTTCATATACGGTATAAGTGATTTATGTAATTTTTGATACTGTACAGAGAAGCAATGTGAAGTGTAGTTCATTTTCATAATTTAATCTGTTGTGACCATGGAATAAGGGGGTGTGCTGCACACACATCCTGTTCCTGTTACACACCATCATTTTGCAAACGTTAACAATATTTTATTGATTAAAGAATGGCATACCATATGTTTTCTCCATTTAGAGTTACATTTAATGTTGTGGAACATCTGCAAAACAAGTTAGGTCTTGTTCTCACTTATATCAACTATAAACAGTCATTGCCTCATCTCTCTGTCCTGAAGAACTTTCCTGTGTAGGGAATCTATGTTACACCTCTGAGTGTTGACACATCTTAGAAACAGAAAACTACACCATTTCAAGGAGTTCCATATAAATGGATTTGTTAAAAAATGTTTGAAAACCGAAAACTGTTGACAGTAACAGCAAGGGGCATGGTGGCTTAGTGGCTAACACGTTTGCTTCACACCTCCAGGGTTGATGGTTTGATTCCCGCCGCAGCCCTGTGTGCGGAGTTTGCATGTTCTCCCCATTCTCCCCATTCTGGTTTCCCCTCCCTGTCCAAAGACATGCACTGTAGGCTGATTGGCATGTCCAAAAGTTTCTGTAGTGTATGAATGAGTGTATGAATGTGTGTGTGAATGTGTGTGTGAATGTGTGTGTGATTGTGCCTTGCAATGGATTGACACCCCATCCAGAGTGTCTCCCGCCTTGTGCCCGATGCCCCTAGGATAAGTTCCAAGTTCCCCACCACCCAGTCAGGATAAGTGGAACAGAAAATGAATGGATGGATGGAAGTAACAGCCAGGTAATGCAATAACGTTATATATTTTTGTGTATTAACACTATGTCAACTAAATAGGATCACTCTGAAGAAAATGTCCTCCATTCGAGAGACTCTTAAGGAGACAGGGGTCACACCAGCACAAGTGTTTGCAGAACTTGCACCAAAGTTGGATGCCAGTCTTTCACTTCACAATGGCACGGTCACAACACCTCTAACCAACTATCTGGATGTGAGCGTTAGAACTGTTATTTATATATAAATGTTTTTTAAACTGAGAACTGAGTAAAAACCAAAACATAAGTTAATAACAATCCCCTGAACTTTTCCATATTTTATAGTCTTACAACCTGGAACTGAAATGGACTTAACTGTGATTATGCCATGGATCTCAATAATCAACATAGATGCTAAATTATTTCTAAATCAAAAATCTAAAGTTTTGATTGTATACGTATTAATATAATACAGTATTAGTATAATCCCCTAAATCAGTTGCCATAATGCACCATATAATTTGCTGAAGGGAGCCAACCTGTGTACAATTAAAGTTTCACATGAACACAATATGAATATTCATGGAAGGAAGTGTGTTAGAGAACAATTCTAAAGCAACAGCATCATGAAGACCAAGAAGTTATCAAAAAAGCTATCAACCCCTATCAAACAGGGGCTGGGTATTAACATTTTTTTAGCAAACTTTGAACTTCTAGCAGAGCACCAATCAATATATTATTACAGAATGGAAAGAATATGCAGCAATCTATGTATAGAGGAGAAAAAAATGTCTAAAACGATTCCTTGGTGTGATAAAACCAAAACAGAACATTGTTTCCTTTGACACAAAGTTCTACATTTGAGGGAAACCTAACACTGCTCATCAACCTGAGAAAACCATCTCCAGAGTGAAGCATGGTGGTGGTAGCATCATATTGCAGGGGACTGGGAAAGTGGTCATAATAAACTCTGTATTAAGTCCATTTCAATTCCAATTTCAATTTCAATGTATCAAGTTTTGATACAGAAAACAAAGACCTTTCATCTTTTACCTAAATAGAAATGATGAAGGGTTTCAAATGAGTTATTAAATGTCATCATAATATTAACAAGTCAAATTTTGTGATTCGGACACCAGAAAACCTTATAGAGCTGGTATAATATTATCACTCCCTGTCTCTGTCAGACTCAGTACTTTGGGGAGATAAGTATTGGTACACCAGCACAGATGTTCAACGTTGTTTTTGATACCGGTTCTGCCAACCTTTGGGTTCCTTCGCAAAGCTGTTCTCCACTATACACAGCATGCTGTAAGTGATTCAATTACCACAAATACTCTCTCACACACATGTACAGTGTGCTCAATTTAAGATTCTGTCAGTCTTTAATTTTGCTTTTCACTCTTTATTTGCCAGTTACTCATAACAGATATGATGCCTCTAAATCTCAGACACATATTCAGAATGGAACAGGATTCTCCATCCAGTATGCTTCTGGAAACGTGCGGGGATTTCTGAGCGAGGATATAGTTGTGGTAAATATAAAATAGCAACATTATGAACATATGAAAAATGATTATAATTTGACTTTGTACCATGGTACTATTGAATTCTTAAATCTGATTGGTCAGAATGTTTTGCTTAATTTTCAATATAGTTGTGTGATGGATGCTCACACAACTGACGCCTAATAATAAACAAATTTAAAAGTACGTTATTTAAAGCTTAAGTACTGAACTTTTTCCTCACTCTCTATCACCATCTCTGTTTGAAACATAAAACTACAAGATACTTGGGTTGTGTTTCGGCACTGCTCCTCTGCGTGGATGAATCTGATGGTTTGAGGTATATGTATGGGTTCTATATTAGCACCAATACTTGACAGTGGAGGTGGTGTCAGATACGGTTTTCATGGAGTAGAGGTGAGTTGCTCTCTCTCTCATAGCTAGCAGAAAAATAAGTGCAATATTCCACATAGCAAAACAAAACTAAACAAAAAGAAAAAACTCATAGGATACCTAACTGAATCAAGCAAACAAGTGAGTTAATGTTAGATAGAGAGATCTCTGCTTCAGTCTTCAATCCCTTCAGATCTCTGAGTTTTCATCACCTTTCAAAAGCCATGATGATATTTATTCTTGTTTTATCATGGGCTCTGTCGCTTTCTGTTTTTAACGGCAGGCTCTCCTCAGTTCGAGGGTTCTTGGTTTTGACAATAGCTGATTACCCAGATGTCAATGATGATTGCGCTTAGAAAAATCCATATTAAAAGCATCCATCTAGGTAACAAGTTTAAATTCTAAGCTACAAACACTCCACCATCCTCAGCCCACTCAGATGTGATATAGAAGTCGGGTCTTCTTCTTTCTGTTTACATACGTCAAAGGCCACACAAATGACATCAAACTGAAGTTTCCTGCAAAATCCGACCCGGCAGCTCAAATTATAAATCATTATTATAAGCTTACCATTGAGAATCGAGGTAAGGTCAGTTTTTAGACATTTTTGAACACTGATTTTTTTATGTACTTTCTTTATTATTTAACCAACAATTTAAATACTGCAGCTTTAATGGAAAAAACCCATATAATAGTTGATGTTTATGTAACATTTATGGAAGGAGTCTCCAGTGTCGGTAGTTTGTAACAGTCAGAAGAAAAGCTATAACTTTAGATATTCCACCATGGGAGAGTTTTCATGCTGGAGGGCTTTCTCATAAACACGACAAGCTGCATATTAGTAACAAAGCAAGGCTGGTGAGAAATCGACTGTTTATAGTTGCTTTAACATATGTGATAACAGGAACTGACTTGTTTCAGGGCCATTCGACATCAAGCATCAAATGTAAATATAAATGGATAAAAAGTATTAAATGTTCCTTATTGGCAAATTGCTATGCTATATGAGGAATGAAATACGTTGGAACGTGTTGTTAATGTTTATAATAATAATAATCAAATTTAAGTGGTAAAACTAACTAAGCTTTGCTCTGGGTCATATCACACAACCTTATCCTTGATTATTTTCCTATAACAGCGCACCCCATAGTGTTTTATTCCTTCTTTAGATTCTGCTATGATTTGACTAGTGATGTTGCCATCCACAGGTGAGTGGTATCCCAGTGGTGCAAGTGTTTGCAGAGGCCACAGCTCTCCCAGCCATCCCATTCATCTTTGCAAAGTTTGATGGCGTCCTGGGAATGGGTTATCCAGAGGCAGCTATTGATGGCATCACACCAGTGTTTGATCATATTATGTCTCAAGGCGTGCTGAAAGAGGACATTTTCTCTGTGTATTACAGCAGGTGAGAAGCACAAAGCGAAGTGGTGTCCCAAATGAAGCTATGGGACCTTATATAGAATACTAAAAAATAAGTTTTTTTTCCTGAGATCAGGAAATATCTGGACCAGAACATTTATCTTAATCTAAAGCCAAGGTACAAGCATCTTAGGTTCTGTCCTGAATATTATCTTATTGTACTGTACTGACATATATTACTCATAAAACTATTAAGTTTAATCTTCTTGTTTTTAAAGCCTATATTATTAACATTATTATGTTTCCCAATCTCAACTGTAAGCGTATATATTTTTGCATCAGAGACCCAGAACAGATCCCAGGAGGAGAACTGGTTTTGGGCGGCACAGATCCGAATTACTACATAGGACCCTTCCACTACATCAGCACCAAGGGCGAGGGCAAGTGGGAGGTCAAAATGAAGGGGTAAGTACTTCGGCATAATCACTAATAATGTTGTAGAAGTTTAAGAATCTGTTCATACCAAGCCTAAGTACTGACGGTACTCTCTCCATTTATTATACATCTATTAAATAAAATATAACATTTAAGAATTACATTTGGATATAAAACCACAGGACAATAAGGAATAAAACAAGCACAGTACATTTATTTTAATAGTTTATATGATTATTTATGGGGTTGAAGGAGAAATGTGGAAAATAGTTTGAAAAATTATTTTTAAAATGCTTAAACAATAAATAGCTTTAATAAATAAATAGCTAAATACCATATTGAGACCTTGGAATTAAAATGATATGTCTGATCATTCTGGGATTTTGAGAACCAACTGCATTTAAACAACTGAACAGCCAAATAGTTCAAAAATTTCAATAGTACAATATTTATTAATATCTTACTTCACAAATTAAATTAATTAATTATTTGCCATCTGCAATTTGTAACCCATGCAGAACACCACCTTACATTAAAGTGATATTCCCAAGTATAGTATTTATTTTTAAATTGGGCTTATAAGTGACTGCTAATCTATTTTACCTTAACAGTAAGAAATAATATCAAATGAATCTAACTACATACTGTATTAGTATTTACCACTCACATTATTAAAAATTACTAAAAGTTTTCTTTTTAATACAAAATTTAAACTTTCTTTCTTACAGTGTATCTGTGGGTAAAGATACGTTGTTCTGTACAGAAGGCTGTAATGCTATGATTGACACAGGCTCTTCCTACATCACTGGCCCCGCCTCTTCAGTGTCCATTCTGATGAAGACCATTGGTGCTGTGGAGCTGGCAGAGGGAGGAGTAAGTTCTGTTCACATCTTGAAACTCTCCAAGTCTGTTGTTTACATTTCCTTGTTGATGTCCCACACAAAGTATGACACACAGTTAATCACTTGCATCATAAGACGATCAACCTTGGCAGCGAGAACAATGTAGTTTGTAGCAATTTGTGCTGTCTGTTTATTTGAATGATCTACAGTCATACCTATTTTATAATTATCTAGAGTGTTCACTACATGACTAGTTATTTTGCTAAGTAGCAATCAGAATAAGTCCAATTGGCTACATGCTGTAAAACAGCATGGTTTTGATCCCTGAGGCCAGAAAGGGCTCATCTCACAAAGAAACAGTCAATTAAGGGGCATTAGGAGTTCCTTTCAAGAAAGTCCCAAATAGAATCAACAGAACAAAAGTAATTAACACTCAATATGTCTTTTATTAAAATAGTGTGCCATAATTCAAGATTAAAACGAAACATTGAAAAGAGTTCAAAGGTGGATAGTTAAAAACATTAAAAGGTTATGAGGTATACTAGCTGAAACTTACTACTGTGGACACAGTGGTTCCTATCAAAGACCGATTGGCTTAAAAGGCCTGTGAATGCAAAAATTATTGGACAATTGATATTTACAGTACAGATGCCATTTGGAAACAACTTGTAATCAAAATCAATGTCAAAAACCACACATTGTCTTCTACCAACTATGTGGTTACTTTTCCCTGGAAGAATGTCCCAGCATTCCCTTGAAACTGTTGAAAATATGGGTTAAATAAATCTGAGAAGGGCAGCGCTGCTATGAGAACAAAAGGATCTCCCGTTTCTGAATATATGAAGGTTTTTGTAAGCTCTCCATTGTTTAATAACCTACTGTATTGCACAGACTGTAGCAATGGCTGAACTACATTACCTGAAAAATGAAATATGCCAAAAGGCCATTCAAGAGGTCAAAAGTCTTCAGGTGTTTCTTGAAAGTTTTGAAATTAGTTCAGCACCTGAAGAGTGACAAGAGAACAAGGAAAAGTCTAAATGAATTTATGATCCATCATGAGATTGTTTATTTAATCATTTAGCATAACTGCCAATGGTAACCATCACATCACACTATCATGATAACATTTTGGTTCCCGTTGAAGACCATAATTTTACAGAATGACACTAACAGTACACTCAAATTACATTTTAAAACTTTTAACTTTTAAAAGATTTAAATATCTTTACTGAGATCACTTCTTGTTCTAAAGTACTACAATGCTACATTTTTCTGTGTTCTGGCTACACTGACAAGTTTAAAAGAAGTCATATACCTACATATACATGATTTTTGTCATTTTGCATCTGTACAACACCAAAATTGATTTGAAATCAAGCAATCAAGCTGTGATTGAAGTGTAGACTTTCAACTTTAAATCCAGGGGTTTAACACAAATATTGCATTAACTGTTTAGGAATTACAGCCTTTTATTTTTACATAGTCAGTCCATTTTCATAGGCTCAAAAGTAATGGGATAATTGACTAATAAGTAGTTTCATGGACAAGTGCGGCCTCTTTCCCCATTATTTCATGACAAGTTAAGGAGATAAAAGGTCTCGAGTTGATTCCAGGTGTTAAAATTGCATTTGGTAGCTGTTCATGGTAACTCTCAATATGCAGTCCAAAGAGGTATCAATGCAAGTGAAGGAGGCTGGTGTCATGAGTGTAAATTAGCATTAGGCTAGTTTGAACCAGGTTCCTGAACATACACACGCATCATTTTCTGTTCAAATTAATGGATGAAAATATTTTGCTACACAGACAGAATTTTGTATTAAGTTTGTCCTCAACTCTTACTTTTGTCTTACTCTGTTTAGTATACCGTGAACTGTGACCTGGTGATGTCCTTACCCAGTGTGACCTTTCATCTTGGTGATCAAGAGTATCCTCTCACACAGGAAGACTATGTTCTCTGGGTACGCTGGCCTCAATGTCAATATTTTAGGAACAAATACAAATGACATGTTTCTAGATACTGCATCAGTCAATCAACCATATAAACCATGTAGCATCATTTCTTTTTTAACATCATTATAATCATGATTATATATCATTATAATCATCTATAGGCTTAAAGTGTTATTAACAATATTGTCACTTTTATTTATGTAAGTGATCAAACATGACAGGGCATACCATTATAGGAAATTAATTAACAAAGGGGTGATGACATGCATTCTGATGTGAAGTTTCCTATTTTGCTTTAGCAACACATCCCGAAGTGTTGTATTATATTTAAATCAATTAAATATTCCAGAATGACACGTCATACTTTTTAAAAAAAAAATCAAATTATAGTTAAAATTGTAGTTAGATCAGCAGCCATTTTATACCATACCATTCCATACCATACTATACCAACCCTTTTAATTCCAAACCATACCATACAACACTGTGAATATCTTACTGTATCATACCATGAAACAAGGTAGTGGCAAAAAAATAGACTGACAGACAAAGCACTGAAACTGGAGACTCAATCCATACGTTAAATAAACACACTTTATATAATGGAATAGAAAACTTACAGAAAATGTCACCATATCAACATGGATGATTAATCAATGCCCTCTGTCCAATCAGAATGGTGAAGTCAACACTGCTGTGGTAAAAAAAAATATTATTAGGACATGGCATTGAAAAAGTTCACCTGAAGCTTTACTCAGCTTTTTAAACTATAAAGCAACCACACATCATTACATTTGTTTATTCATGATCACTCACTAATTTCTTGGCTTACATTAATGGAATGGTAGTATTGGGAATTTGATGTGTCTGTGATCTCTTTCCTTCATTATCTCCTTTCCCATTCATTTCCCATCTACAGCAGTCACAGTTTGGGGAGGACATCTGCACTGTGACATTCAGAGAGCTGGACCTTCCACCTCCTACTGGTCCTGTTTGGATACTGGGGGCTAAATTCATTTCACGATATTACACAGTGTTCGACCGAAAAAACAATCGCATTGGATTTGCTCATGCAGTGTGACACTCAGTGTGACACAGATATTACTATACTATAACATACCATGCCACACCGTCACACCATACCACACTATACCACACATTTATTCATTTAGAAGACGCTTTTATCCAAAGCGATTTACAAATGAGAGCACACTCACACACCAATGGTAGCAGAGCTTCCATGCAAGGTGCTAGCTTGCCATCGGGGGCAACTTAGGGTTCAGTGTCTTGCCCAAGGACACTTCGGCATGGGATCACCCGGGCCGGGATTCGAACCACCAACCCCACGATTAGTGGATTAGTGGACAACCCGCTCTACCGACTGAGCCACAGCCGCCCTACCACTCCCTACCATATCACACCATTCCACCCCATACTATACCATACCACACCATATCACACCATTCCACACCATACTATACCATACCATACCATACCATGCCATACCACACCATTACACCATACCATTCCACACCACACCACACCCGACCATATCGCAACATTCCACACCATACTATACCACAGCCTACTATACCACACCATTCCACACCACACTATACCACACCCTACCATACCACACCATACTTTACCACATCCTACCATATCACACCATTCCACACCATACTATGCCATATCATACTATACCACACCATTACAACATACCATACCATACCACACAATTCCACACCATACCACACCACACCATACCCGACCATAACACACCACACTTTACCATACCACAGCACACTACACACCATATATTTTTTAACTTGAAAAATCAATTTCTTTAAGCCAAATACACTTAAATATAATAAAAATGTAACTAAAACTTTAATTTATGTGTATTTGGCTTAAAGAAATTGATTTTTCAAGTTTTCACATTATGAGGTAATTAGTTTCCTAAAATTTAAATGAATCTTTAAATGAGTTAAATGAATCTTTCAGGTTTTACAGTGTACAATAACATGCCATATTACACCACACTACACCATAAAAACCACACCATACCCCAAGAATGTCTTACAATTTAAGACATCAATTTTGGCCAAAACTGAGCCCTCAGAAACTAAATGAAATAGCATTTCAGCAAATTCTTAGTAGCACTTTGTTGTCAACATTTTTTTTGTTCCAGTCACATGAAGTTCTGCAAAGACAGTGTCTGGGTGTCAGTATCCAAAATCACTTTGACTGACAGCATCTAAAATTACAAATACAGTTTATATATTTATATGTGTTTCTGCCAGAACCTATATTGAAAAACATTAGGAAAGTGTCTAAATGAAATACCAACTGACTTGTCTTACTCAAAAGTATAAATATGCCATTTTTGCACAGGGCAGGTTTGAGTTATAAAGTCTAGTTTTGGAGTTTATCATATACAACCACAGCCTTATTACTGGAGGTTTTAATTTTAAAATCTCTCAATACACCAATGTTCAATATTAAATTTGATTCTCAGACTGAGATTTCTTAACAACCAAATAAACAAAAAAACCCTGTTTAAGGAAAAACTCACCAAATGTCCAACTGATACTTTTAAAAAAAAAACCCAACTAAAAATCTAGGTAACCTTTATAAAGCATAAATATAATTTCAGGCAGAAACTAGTGCACATTTTCAGTATCAGCTATCTGCTATATACTATATTTCAGTATACACAAACTGTAACAGTTATTGTTACAGACCTTTGGTATATCTGTGACCATTTTATTTTAATAATTATCTTTCATGAATGGCTATTTGCTAGTTTGCACTTTTAAGGGGGGCCAAACATAATTATAAGCCCCAGCTTACTCTAGCACAGACCTTTTTTGGCATTGCTTTCAATGTGCTCCTTATTTAAAATTGTATTCTTATTTTTCACCACATTGTTCCATTATTATTATTATTATTATTATCTCTTTTGTTATCATTAGCCTTTCTGCTTTAATCATTTAAGGATATTTAATAATTTCATTTAAATTATGACTGGTATGTTTTACTGTGATTTATGTGCTTTACTGTATTAATAAAGTGAGGAACTGAGTGATTTGAATTGTGTTTCAGTTGAATTGCTTTCTGTGAAGAGACTATTTAGCATTTGTAATGCTTATCTTAAATTTAATTATTTTTTAAGGGGTCTCCAGTGTCAGCACTGTAAGAGCTGCAACTAAGTTTTCTGACTGGGAACATGACAATGTTTTGTCTTATTAGCTTCAAAAAAGAGAAAAGAGAGCCTGGTACTCCTATATCGTAAGTAATAACAGGAAGTAACCTGTTTCTTGGACGCTCCACAACATTAAACATTTCTCTATACCAGTATGTAAGAAGTATGTGTCATTAATTAAAAATGTAATCGTAGGCAAACTGCTGTGGTATAAAAGGAATAAAACCTCTGGGATGTGTTGTACTGTGCTGTGGTAATGGCATTGTGTCACCCCGTCATTCATTATTATTCTGTAAAGCATTTTTCCTTACGCGTTGTAAAAAATGCATATTCAACACCCATTAATACTGTACGTTTAAAAAGCTCCCTATATAAATGACCTAACTATGACTATACATAACCAGCACAAGTGAACAGATGTCATAAAATGAATTAATAACAATGAAAAGTTCTTTTAATTATTTTTAAAACACAACTAGCAGAAACATCTACTGGGCCTACATCTACTGGGTGTGTATTTTTATATATATACAATTGGCAATGTAATTTATTTTCTTTAATTAATTAGCTTATATAGCAATTATATGACAATTTCTGATAGTCCATTAGTCCTATAGAGAAAAGTTTACCAGTTACTGCTGGTTATTGATGATCAAAAAGTTGCTAGTTTATCCGTAGTGCCACTGTGGTTTAATAAATTCAGCTTTAAAAATGGCAATAGTGCTAGCAATAGAAGTCTGTAACAGCAGCTGAAAACTGATTAGCCACAAGATAATTATTAAACTAAGAGACAAGGGAAAAATAAAATGCACTGAGAAATACTTAAGTTAAAGTATAGATAATGTGTTTATGTATCCGGCCAAAAATGTACTCAAGTGAAAGTAAAAAGTTGCTACTTTTAAATATGCTCAAGTATAAAAAAGTTAAACTTAAATATATTTAACTGATAAAAGTAAGTAAATGTAATGTTTTCATGTCTAAAGTCAATATAATGACTTGTATTAGTCATAAACTGTTAGAAGATTATTTTCATTTTAAAGCAGCTATGTCATTTTGCTTGAAACTGATCTCTTAATCTCCCTAAGTTTGCATTACTAACGTTTTGTAAATTAGTATAAGTATATATTCTGTAAGTAAAAGTATATATTCTGTAAATAACCCAAATTTAACATTTTCTGTCTAATCAAATATGTTAGCTAGGAATTGATGCTAGTCTAAACTGGCATTAGCAATCAAAACAAGCTAGCGAAGTTAAATATAGCTAGCTAATGGCAGAAATTTGAAAAATATACCTTCTTACTTACTCCAGCTAATTAAAATATTTTACTGAGGTAGGGCCAGGGTGCTCAGCCTCAATTTCAACACTGCAGTCCAGTCGCTTATCAATATTCAGACACACACAGATAGATGATGAATTGGTCACAGCAGATGATGAATTGCCATGATTCTTGATCGTTTGGTTTTATTAATTTGGTTCTATACTTAAATGACTGGAGGCTAAACTAAGACCATTCGTTTGATGTATAGGATACAGTCGATGGCTGGATGAGAGAAGAAGACACCTTTGAGATTTTTTTAACAAGTATTTTGATGGTCTAAATGAAAATATATGGACTAAAAAGTATTCTTTTTCTTGGAATTGTACTTAAGTACAAGTACAAGTATTCAAAGTACTTAAGTAAAGTATAAATACAGCAAAACAATACTTTGGTAGAGTAACTATGTACAATTACTCAAGTATTTTTCACCCTTTTTAAAAGGAACTTCAAATTCAGTAAGGAATGTTCAAAATACAAAATAATATCACAGCATGTCCAAGATTACAGCAAGACTGAGTCTAAAAGATGAATGAGATGACTAAGAAGAGGTTTATTTTTTTCTCATTCAATTTCTATATTTAATATGATATATCTGTTGAAAGGTTGCAGTTATCTTTCTCTACTTCTGCAGTATGAGATACCATAACAAATGTTAAAGGTCTTTTCATCATGAACAATGACAGGAAAGACAGCACTTTCAGTCTGTATTCTCTTGATCATGAATAAAAACTGAAACCAACTTCAGAAGAGGTCGAGTTCATCCCCACGGTAAAACATGCCAGAGGTTTGCACTGTGAATGTCCTTTCTGAACCTTTGGTTTCAGTGACAAACCCAGCAAAAGCATAAATACAGATATGTATCATGAATGTGGTTATTCTGTTTGGTTGGGAAAATCCACTGGAATGGGCAGTTGGTAAGGAGTGAAAACAGCACCTTGTCATGCGGTGGCCTTTTGCATGTATCAGCAGATATTTCAACACATCCTTCCATTGTCCTCTCACTTTGGCACAAACACTATGAAATGGAATGATTTAGTAAAAAAAAAATAAAAAATACTACTACTTTTACAGAAAATGCCCACAGAAAGGAGGTCTGGTTATATTTAGCATGTAATGATACCCTAGACATGGTTGATTTAATGTTCAGGGGCAGAAGTATATAAATGGTTGCACTGTATATATCAGATTTAACATTCCAGCTTTCTGAGAAATAAAAAAAAACCCTGTTTATTGGAATGAAAAATTAAGAGAAGTTACTGAATTCTGTCAATAAACATTTCAAATACGCAGCTAACACAAATTCAAAACTGCACAATGACAGAAAATCCTTTGTTCCTATGTAGTTTTTTACTAGTGTTGATTTTTTAAAATTCTGATTGGTCAGAATGTGTTGATTCATCTTCCATAACAGCATCTTTGACAGTAGTTGCTACTATTCAACTGTATAAAAGGACTTGATTTAGGGTCACTCCATCTCAAGTGGTAAAATAATTATAAAGTTGGTTGCTTCTGAGTGATTACCTCTATTTATTGGCATTGCAAAACCAACATTTTTAAATTAATTAAATGTTTGTTGTTGTTGTTGTTTTACTTGGTTTAACTATGATGGCCATATTTGTCATGACACAACTAATTTTGTTTATACAGGTGTTTATGGGAACCTAAATATCTGGGCTCAGGATGGTCCTAGCTCCTTGGAACAAAAACTGATCTCTAGAGCACGTTACAAGGTACATGGACCATGTATAAACATTTAGCACATTGCATTCACATTCACATTCAAGTCCAAATGTAATGCTCAAGATTGCTCAGAGTTCAACTTTTAGGGTCAATTGATAATGGGAAGGGTTTGAGTCTCTTAATTTGTAGGGGGTACCTAGGTAAATATAGTGTGCATGCAAATCATGTCAGGTTTGAGACATCTCTTATTTTTTATGGGGTGAGAAAGTGCAATTTTTTTTTAAATTCCCCTCAATATAAGGTTGAATATCTCTGTTGGAAGACATGATATGAACCTGAAAGTCACAGAAATAAATCCTCTACAGTAGCATTCTGCTGTAAAAATTACGAGTTTGAGATCCCACTGGTTACAAAGCTAGGGCTAGTAGAAATCTGGGGAAAAGCCTACTTTATTCATGCATTTTGAGAAATGAACAGATGTAATATAAGCATAACAAAAAAATTTAAATGAACAGTGTTTTACAGTAATTATGTTTATGATTGACATACAAATTCTTATGCTTGTCATTGAGGTCTAAAATGTTATTACATTTGATATTGGCAACAGTGAAGCATGATCTATCACAGGGTCCTTCAAATCCACAAAGTTGAGCTCCAACCTCCAAACTTACCTGCCTGTAATTTTCTAGTAATCCTGAAGAGCTAAATTGGAGCTAAACAGCAGGACAGTGGACCTTGAGAGCCAGATTCTTCCAGATGGAAAATTCTCAGGAAGGAAAGAATGGAAGGATGGAAAACTGTTTTACAATAACCTTTACGTTTTTTTATGCTAATATTACAGCAAATGACCAACTATTATTTATTTATTTTTCTTAGTAAAGCGTTAATTTATATAATTTTTTTTTATTGTTGTTATAGCAGTTAAATCCCCCTTTTTTCTCTCTCTCTCTTAAAGTTTTGTAAAAATCTGATAAAAAGTCTGATAAAATTGACATAATAATAACACTAAGCAAATCCCCAACAATGTCTATAATAGAAGTACTGCAGTGGGACAGAGAGAGAGAGAGAGAGAGAGAGAGAGAGAGAGAGAGAGAGAGAGAGAGAGAGAGATAATGATAATGATAGGGGTAGGAGGGTGAAATCCCAAAACAAGGCAGGCAAAAGTGAAAGAATTTGTGGTCCTGTGTCTGTGGATTGTAAGTCTTCTCTGCTCTCATATGGACTAAATCTTTAACAGTCAATTGCTCTGAGCTTCAAAAATGTAAAAATTGTCTTTTCATTGACCTGAAACTCAACAGGTTTTCAATGTGCTCAAATGCATCTAAGTGAAGAATGTAAATTTCTTCTGCTGGATCCATGAGCCAGATGAACCTTTACACCTCTGCCCACATTCTCCACCAAATCCAGGTATGTACAGAGAGTATCTGAATGGAAAGAGAACTGAAGTTAGTGATAAATTAAAGAACTGGTACTTTTGCAGATGCACCAGGTTTTATGAAAGAACACTGTGGAAGAAGCCACAAGAATAGACTAACTCATTGTTTTCTCTTAAACCTGGGAAAATTACTTAGCAAATGTTAATTTCCAAATACCACAGCTCTGTTGAATGGTTGCTTCTGATTGGTCAGAAAGTGTTGATAAAATTTCTGTAACAGCAATTCTGATAATAAAGCAAATACAGTTTATATGAATATGCTTATTCTTATACATTATCATATCATCATTCAGAATAAAAAACAATTAATAAAAAATAACCTATAGTTGTTGATGTGGTGAAGTTTTCTGTGAGTTTATTTAGCATTTTTGGAAGGAGTCTCCAGGGTCAGTGCTTTGTAATGCACTGAGGTCAAGCTGTGACATTAGAGAGTCTTCAGGACAGAGGAGAGTTTTTCTGTACCATAACAAGCTGCACGTTTTGTCTTAATAACTTTAATAGAGAGAAAAAGAGAGGCAGGTGAAGGAATAATAATATACCAGTGTTTCTATCTGTTATAATGTAACTGATAAAAACAAACTTGTTTTACTGACATTCTACAACATTAAATGTAACTATAAATGAATAAATAAAACAAGTGACATACTTTAATAAAGAAAATAATTGTAAATTGGTATATTGTTTTGACATAAGAGGAATACAACACTCTGGGATGTCCTGTTATTGGAAAATAACCCATCACAATCTGTTGTTACATACGCTTTGTATTCATTGAGGCAGTTTGTATAGTAAAAGCTGGCTTTTAGAATTCAACTTCTTTGAGTCATCAGAGAGATTAAGAATAAAACTTGTGTAATAACTTACCATCAGTGATCAAATCAGTGTGTGAAATGAATTTCTTGTACTTTAATTTGAGTGAAGAATTTGAAGCTGTACTTCAGATTTTACCAGAGTATCTTATTTAGATAAGTTCTTGTACTTTTACTTGAGTAAAGATACTTTTCATAGAAAACTATCATCAGTAAATAAATACATCTGGAGAAACCATCATCTTGACTCTTTTCACTTGTGGTTTTGCAGTAACATGCAAGCTCAAGCGCTCAATTCTTACAATCTTACACTTGTTTCTGGTCAGTGGTGGAAAATTGTGGCTTTTGTATCACTGCCAGCTCAATCCACAGTTCTCTGCTTACATTGTATTGTACCTCCCTGTCCTGGCTTGATCAAACCAGTTACAAGCTGCAAAAACACAGGCTGATCTGGTCATGCTGGTAGACCAACTTTACCAGCTGGTAAGGTAACAGTGGATAAAAAAAGTATACCAAGTTCAATCATGTCAATTTCAAATGAAAAACAAAGTGTACACATCCTTTTATAATGGGGCATGTGGCTGTGCTCAGAATTAACCAATCACAATCAAACACATATTCAAAAGTAATTATCGTACATTTGTTAATAATGAGATTATTCTGATTAACTCCAAATTCAGATCAGCTGTTTCTGTAGCATATTATTGACATCTTGATTTCATCCCACTGCTAAAGCCATGATCTGCAAAAAGCTTACAAAGCATGTTCAGGATCAAAAGCTATTGATCCGGAGATGGGTACACAGCATTTCCCAAAACATTGGACGTACCATGGAACCATGGGCGTAACCACGCACTCTTTGGGGGGTCATGACCATCCCCCCCATATACAGGAGAAATTATTTTCTATATTTTCCGCTTTAATATTCCCTGCCAACGGATCTGTCTTTTCTTCATCTATTCTATTTATTTTATTTATCTATTTGTTTGTCTATTCTTTTTTAATTTTTACGTTTGTTAACAAAAATCGGTACCCTGTCCACGCCTTGTGCCCGATGCTCCCTGGGATAGGCTCCAGCTTCCCCCGTAACCCTGAAAAGGAGTAAGCGGTTGAGGATGTATGGATGGATGGATGAACAAAAATCGGTGCCCCCCCCCCCCCCCCCCCTTCCCCTCTTCAATTGTACACTTAGTTTGGCCCATACTCAACACAAGTTCGGTGATGTATTTTATCAGCTTCCCCATGCTGTGGGAACTTTTATCACTCAGAAACCACGTGAATTCAAACAGTAACTGTAATCCTAAAAGTATTTTCTAAATATGCAAATTTTCACTATCAAATTTTGGAAGTTTGTCTGCAGGGGGAGTTAGCGCTTGGACTCCCCCATGTCCAAGCGCTTGAACTACCCCCCCATGTCCATAACATGGTTACGCCCTTGCATGGAACACTGTGAAAGCGATCATGAGCAAGTGGAGAAAATGCGGCACCATAGTGACGTCACCAAGAACAGGACGTCTCTCCAAAACAAAAAAACACAATGATTGTCAGGGAGGCTTCCACGAGACCTGGGACAACATTAAAAGAGGCTCCCTGCATGTGACAACAATCTCTCATGTTCTTTACGCCTGGGCTTTGAATGTTTGCTATATGGAGACCATTTATCACAATAAAAAAAAAAAAATTTGGCAAAATGTGGTATGGCCTGATGAGACCAAGTTAAAAGCTTTAGGGCAGGGGTGCACAATAGGTCGATCGCAAAGGAACTGCGGGTAGATCGCAATTAAAAAAAATAAAAATAAAATAAAATAAAAATGTTAGCGTTGATGTACAGGACAGCCAGTCTGAGATCTCATCTTCTCTCTCACCACGCGTGTGATCAAACGCGCCAGCACTAAAGACCAGCGAGTGAAATCACAGAGTTAACTTTTTTCAGTCTTTTAAAGACAAACCCAGCTCCCAGTGTGCACATTAATATCAGTCCCCACGGACAATGCGCCCGCAATGAGGTCTGCGACCACTCTGAGCTCCTACACACTGACGTCAGATGGATTAGTAGGAGTAAATTCCTGCAGAGATTTCCAGAGCTCTGTCCGGAGATAAAGGAGTTCCTATTTGCTGTTAAACATGCAGAATCTCCCAACTCAATGAATGATGAGCAGTGGCATTTTTAACCGATCTGACCAACATGTTAAATGAGATTAATTTGGAGCTGCAAGGAAAAGACATAACCGTGGTCAATATGATCAGCTCAGTTAATGCCTTTAAACG
>JAFFST010045324.1:67617-78736 GCA_022414735.1 Noturus placidus
GTGAATATATTAAAAAAGAATATAAATAAATAAATAGATAAGTAAAATAAATAGAATAGATGAAGAAAAGACAGATCCGTTGGCAGGGAAATTTAATGCGGAACATGTAGAAAATATTTTCTCCTGTATATTGGGGGGGACAGATTGGTATTTCCTCAACATTGAGGGGGTCACGACCCCCCCAAAGAGTGCGTGGTTATGCCCATGGATTCAATTCATTATTTTCCTCAAAATTCCACAAACAATACCCCATAATGACAACGTGAAAGAAGTTTGTTTGAAATCTTTACACATTTATTAAAAATAAAAAACAAAAAAAGCACATTTGCATAAGTATCACAGCCTTTGCGCAAAACGTTTTTGAAGCACCTTTGCCACTAATTACAACCTCAAAACATTTTGAGAATGATGCTACAAGCTTGGCACACCTATTTTTGGGCAGTTTCTCCCATTCTTCTTTGCAGGACCTCTCAAGCTCCATCAGGTTGGATGGGGAGCGTCGGTGCACAGCCATTCAAGGACATTCACAGAGTTGTCCTGTAGCAAGTCCTTTGTTATCTTGGCTGTGTGCTTAGGGTCGTTGTCCTGTTGGAAAATGAACCTTCGCCCCAGTCTGAGGTTCAGAGCACTCTGGAGCAGGTTTTCATCAAGGATGTCTCGGTACATTGCCGCATTCCTCTTTCCCATGATCCTGACTAGTCTCCCTATTCCTGCAACTGAAAAACATCCCCACAGCATGATGCTTCCACCACCATGCTTCACTGTAGGGATGGTATTTGCCAGGTGATGAGTGGTGCCTGGTTTCCTCCAGACATGACGCTTGCCATTCAGGCCAAAGAGTTCAACCTTTGTCTTGGTCTTGGTCTGAAAGTCATTCAGGTGCCTTTTAGCAAACTCCAAGTGGGCTTCCATCTGGCCACTCTACCATACAGGCCTGATTGGTGGAGTGCTGCAGAGATAGTTGAAATTCTGGAAGGTTCTCCTCTC
This sequence comes from Noturus placidus, assembly GCA_022414735.1. NCBI lineage: Eukaryota > Metazoa > Chordata > Actinopteri > Siluriformes > Ictaluridae > Noturus > Noturus placidus. The sequence goes on from JAFFST010045324.1 coordinate 68,605, forward strand.
TCCACAGAGACACACTGGAGCTCTGTCAGAGTGACCATCGGGTTTTTGGTCACCTCCCTGACTAAGGCCCTTCTCCCCTGATCGCTCAGTTTGGCCGGGCAGCCAACTCTAGGAAGAGTCCTGCTGGTTCCAAACTTCTTCCATGTATGGATGATGGAGGCCACTGTGCTCATTGGGACCTTCAATGCTGCAGAAATGTTTCTGTACCCTTCCCCAGATCTGTGCCTCGATACAATCCTGTTTTAATCCTCTCGAGAAAAAAAAATATTGTATGAGACTATCCAAACCTCAAGTATTACTTACAAACTAATATACTGACTAAACAAGTAATTAATTTCCACTATAAAGTACAAACACTATAATTATACAGTGAACCGCAGCCAGAACACTCTCTAAAGTTTGTGCCACTTCCTGGTCAGGAAGCTGTCGATTCAAATCCAATGGGAGTAAATAGCTGCTAAGCCCTGCCCACATGAGAGATTTCTGTCTGAATGGCAAACATAAACTTGTAGAGCGTAAATTAATACTTTGAAAGTGTAAATGAAAACTCTAGCGGCGCATTCATCAACCACGATTAGTGAAAACGAAGTTTAGAAAACTGCTTTCTTTTTTCTTCTTTCTCATTGCATATTTTTGTTAGTTTCTTGAACACTTGTATTCAATACTTTTGGCTGAAATTTAATTCCATACCTAATGAGCCTACTTCAACACTTGTTTGGAAAACAACTTGATCCAAGGCAAATTAAAAGTGCTTAAAGCAGGGTTAAAGGTCATGTGAATCTCAGGCAGTCATACAACTTGACTGCCAGAGAAGCTTAACCACTTAGCTTTTACTCTATCTACTTATTATAAAGGGTTCCGCAAAGGGAAGTGTGAAATCCAGAGAAATATAACAGCATCCCTTTTTCTCCAGGAGGACCCAGTGGTGTTTCTGAAGCAGTTCACAGATTCCCCTACTCAAGCCTTACAGAGAGCCAAGGAGGTTCTGGATATCTACCTACATCTCATCACACAAACACACACAAACACATCTGTGGACTGGAGCTGCGCTATTGAATACAGCAACTACACAACTGTTGTCATTACAGAGCTGCCCAGAACACATAGAACAGGTACACACTAGACAAACTGACTACAGGTATATGTTTTAGAACGTTATACCATAGCACTATTGGTTTCTTGATTGTGATTATTCAGAAGGTGTACATCTGCATTGAGGGAGTGCCAGAAGTTAGGCATTTATATATATATTTATATTAATACCCTTATTGTTATTGCATGTCATCATTTCTATTGTAACAGGTAATTCACAATGGACACACAACATGAGCTGGAAAACAGTGTGTTAAAGTGCTGTGTGTAATTTCCTCAGAGGCCACACAAGCAATGCTGGGACAGATTGAGCAGGACTCCTCTGATTTGAGTTTCTATAAACTGGGCTTCATCGTGTTAGCAGTGAGTGGGGGAACCTTCCTGCTTATCACTGTCTCTTGCCTCATACACAGAAAGGTAGGTCTTCCTGAAGTCTTTGGTTGCCAAATGTGTTATATGTAAACTCAACTTTAGAGCATTAGAAGATCATGGTGATCATGTCTAACCTACTACACACTGTTCACACTGTTGTTGAGCTGTAGTAAGAGATAGTCTTTAGCTAATATGGACCAAACTATCTGACTATAATGATAGACCTACAGTTGTTATTGGTTTTGCAAAACGGTGGCTTAGTGGTTAGCACGTTCGCCTCACACTGCCAGGGTTGGGGGTTCGATTCCCACCGTGGACCTGTGTGAGCGGAGCTTGCATGCTGTCCCTCTGCTGCAGGGGGTTTCCTCCCGGTTCTCCGGCTTCCTCCTCCAGTCCAAAGACATGCATGGTAGTCTGATTGGCATGTCCAAAGTGTCTGTAGTGTATGAATGGGTGTGTGAGTGTGCCCTGCGATGAATTGGCACCCTGTCCAGGATGTACCCTGCCCTGTGCCCAATGGTCCCTGGGATAGGCTCCAGGTTCCACGTGACCCTGAAAAGGATAAGCGGTACAGAAGATGGATGAAAGCAGAAAGTTTGACTAATGAAATAAGGCATTAAGGAGAGCTAAAAAGATAAGACCATGAACAGTGTTTTCTTATGTTAACGAGAAAAACAAATAATACTTATAACTAATTTCCTCCACACTCCCATATTAATCATAGCTTCAGAATAAATATTAATATGTATAACATTATACAACACTGATTTTTTTTTTTTGGTTATGCCAACAATGTTAACTTAAAGCTGCTGTAGGTAACGTTTGGGGAAGAAATTGAGAGCCCTCTGGTAAAAATGAAAAAAGAAAAAAAATAATCAGTACAACTTTTTTGTTGTTGCAGTTTTTCCTGTACATAGTACAGCTTTAATTTCATTTTTCTTCCCTAATAGAGATTTCATCAACTTAGAAGACAAGACATGGAATTAGACACATGGTAATTTTACCTTCCTTCTTTTGTAATCAGGTGTTGACTAATTTTCTATAACATGAGCTCTTACAATAGTGCTGGCTGCAAGCCAAATCACAGGTTTATAATGCACTAGTTTCTATAGTAACGGCTCATTCAGAAGGACTTGTACGGTGGATGCGCAACATACTCCATGGTTAATAATGAAGCGATTAAATATGTTATTTAACAAAGAATGACAATAGGTGATATGGTGAAACTTTCTGTAAGATTATATTTGTTGAAAATCTATGAAAGGAGTCTCCAGGTCAGAAAGTTTTCCACCACAAAGAAGTCTTCGGGACAGAGGAATTTGTGCTTTCCAAGTTCTCTGTAGCACGATGAGCTGTAAAACACATGTTTCACAATGTGATAAATCCACCAAAGACAGAAATTTACTTTTTTACCCTATGGTATGTACTGCTAAAACAGCTAAAACATATAGAATGGAATGAAAGGTGCTGATCATTCATCTCTCTCATTCTTCTCCAGGTCTGATGTCAGTCACATAGGGTTCTGCTCAACAGCTTTTAATCAAATGGATCTAATAATCTGAAGATTGTCAACTCCAAACTACATGTTTTCACAAAAAATGAAAAAAAAAAAACCTGATGGTGTATTTCTTTGCATAATCAAAACCACACTTTAATGGTCATTGTATACATGTAAATCTTCACAGTATCTTTCACATGTCTGTACGGATATAAACAATACAGTACATTCAAACAATATAAATGTTGCATACATCTTTATAATACTTCAATGTTAACATGAATACTGTTCTATTATAAACCTGTTTAAAAATTATATATTTATTACTGGAAAACCCTTATTTTTGCAAAAACCTTGCCACATTTTGCAGTCTTTTTTTGTGGTTCTGTATCCGACACTCACAGAAAGATTTGTAAAAAATAAAAAAATGAAATAAAATGTATAAATTTCTTCTTTAAAAAAAAAAAAAAAAGCTCACCACACCCCCCCGAGATAATCTGTTACGCAGCAATCTGTTAAATAGCCTGAAGGTTATGAGAAATGCTTGAAAAGTTGCTGACAAACTACTACAGACAGAAAATGCTAACCTCCCTATTAGCAAGGTTCACATTCAGTTGTGTTTTGAGTCACTGAAATATTGTGAAGGGTAATCATACAACCCAGCCATTATGAGACAGGAGCAACGTCACACAAGTGACCCCATATCCTGTTTCAGTTTATATGACAGGATGTCATCTGATCAGATGAAATAGACCCCCCCCCCCATAAAAAAAAACAAACAATTCAGGACACCTGTTACTGATGTTTCTCCAAGGATTAGTAATAGGCAGAATGTGAAAACCTATTCCATGATTTATAGTGTTACTTTGGTTTAAAATGTATTTTATAAATACCATAATATAAAGCTACACAAATTCTCAAAATCCTTAAACCGTTGACATTTTAGTTTAACTTTTAATACTCAAGGATTTGGGTGGGAGAGGAACGACCTGTGAGATTTAATGAATGACCTGTAAAAGTACAACTACATAGTGAAGGTGTTTTTCCATTCTTATAGATTGCTCAAATGCTGCGTTTGTCAATGAAGTAGATGCAACAAACAGGAAACAATTTCCTGCTTCAAATGGGAAAGCAAAGATATGTGCATCCCTTGTACCATGTTGAATTAAAATTGCATTTTATAAAACTACACCAGAAATGACAAAAACTGCTTATTTTTAAAGCCATTTTAATTGCAGAGTTCTTTACAAAATGAAAGTGTGATTACAAAAAAGCTAAAAACAAAGTGATCCCAGACAGCTGAATACAACCAGGTTGACTGCCCAGGGCCTTTATTATCATTTTTTAAATTTTTTTGTTTGCTAACCTAGTCCAGCCAGCTTTCATCTACATCCTCAGGCAACAGTGTGCCTCTGAGATCTAGAATGTGCTATGGACCTCCAGGGACAGACATCAGCTGTCCTAAAAAGGGCAGGCTGATGTTTGCATCTCCGGGTTATGCAGAGAGAGAGAAGTCAGAAGAATTGGACTGTGCAGCAGAAGTGTGGATCACCGGCGTGTGGGTCTCAGCAGCTGTATGGCTGTGACCGAGTCAGGGAACAGGTTGTGGTAGGTTGGGAGGGGTACATAGGCAGCTGTGATCATTTTACCTGTCAGAACAAAAACAAGACAAGATACATGTTCGTGCTTACTAAGATTAACATACTAAACTTCAACATATGATGTATTAAAATGTACCTCTAGTTGTGAGCCGGCATGGATAGAACAGATATTTGCAGTAGTGCTACACAATGCATAATTATTGCATTAAATACAATTGTATTAAATACAACAGTTGCTTTACCAACAGAAAAGTTAAGTTTTCTTGAATATAAATGGATATTTTGTCGTGTTTTCATTTTTTAAGCAAAGACTGTCAACTGACATTTCTTCAATGCAATTCAACAGTTAAACAGAATCCTTCACAGTGTGTACCACAGTGGCGCTCTCAAAACACAGTGCACTACAAAGCTATAAGGCAACTGTTAATTTAGCCGTGGAATGAACGGCTTTTACACGTGGGACGTGATAACTGTTCGTCTCCCTATTCATTCTCAATGAGAAGCGGGCACAGCAGCCTAAATCGCAAGTACCCAAATTTTGAGGTTGCAATCTAAGAATCACATCAACATTGGGTAATATTTCCACTGTCACTAGCAAACTTGACTGACAAAGAAAAGGAAAAATTTTCATAATGATGTGATTTTAGAAAGCAATTAAAAAAATCAAATGATACAACAAAACTAAGCTAGATAGCTAGATATGTTTCAAGAGATTTAATATCAGGATTCGAGAGAAATTTATTCCGACAGCCCTAGTATATAATATGAAACATGTCTACACACTGGACTCAGTCAGGAGACGTTCGTTAGCGCAAAGGCTGATCTTACCTGCAAACCAGCGTCCATGTAGGGCACTGACAGCAGCCATGGCGGCTGGAATAGATGGACACTTCACGTACACGTTACCCTGTGAGAGAAAAAGAAGAACCCACTGAAAGTTAGCAAGGCACCGGAAGATACAAGTACATGTTAGAAACAGACTCAAGCCAGCAAGTTCACAAAGCTTACTTGAGTAGAATTCTTGTCTACATATATATGAACAACGCCTCCATGTTTATTGCACTCTTCAATGACATCATCTTGAATCTCTATATCCCAGCCAGGCTCGTTTTCTCTGATGGGGAGAAAAACAGACAGAGAATCACACTAAAACACTCAAACACAAACACACACTTGAAAATAGGCAGAATGTTGGAAAGACTCACGCCTGTGGGCTGAACATGTTGGAAAGCTGTAGGCAGTGAGTTGCCAGGGGTTGGGTGGGGAGGTTCATGGCCTGGTTCATGCTTGGTGCTGAGATCACTGTAATAGAAATCATTTATAGTTGAATATCTTGAGCACATAGTGCAAATATTTTATTTTCGATAACTGTTTAATCCTGTCAGGGCTTTCACATAGTGTTCCTAAGGATGGAACAAATATGTTACATTTGATTTTAACAATGGAATAAATTATTATGCTGCTATATCTTATTGCCATGTCGGTTACAATACATCTTTAAAAATAAATTAATTTAAAAAGGGACTGGCCTGCCTTATACTGAAAAAAATTGTGTCTTGGTAAAGTACACAGTACATGTACACTCAAACACAACTTCATAAAGTCCAACATTCTGCAGTCTCAGCAACACATAAAAAATCCTGCAGAGTCAAAAATACAACGGCTAATATTGCAATAATGATTAACATGTCATATTGTGAAGCCTTATGTTCAGCCAAACAGAAACTGCAATTGTAGCCTGCAAGCCATGAAACCAAACAAAATTTAAACACCTTATAAATAACTTCATGATTTTTAAAGCAAACTAATTTTATGAACATAATCACAAAAGGTTCAGAGCACAATGCACTGTGAAGCATGAACTGTGTTTTACCGAAGCATAGAACAATGCAGAAATGCCCTGATAAGGGCCGGGGAAAAATTAAGGGGGTGTTGCAACACTTGAACCTTACGAAAGCAACCGTGGAAGATTTAATATTTTATTACCCATACCCATATCTCTGCTTGCACAATGTCTTAGGTTGTTACATGTACACTATCAGCCAAAAGTTTAGAAACACGTATTCTTAACCCCCCCACATTGTAGAATAATTTAAAATGCATCAAAACTCTGGAACAACACAAATGGGAATTAGATTGTAATCAATCAATGTGGCTCAGTCGGTAGAGCGGGTTGTCCACTAATCCTCCAACCGTGGGGTTGGCGGTTCGAATCCCGGCCCGGGTGATCCCATGCCGAAGTGTCCTTGGGCAAGACACTGAACCCTAAGTTGCCTACGATGGCAAGTTAGCGCCTTGCATGGCAGCTCTGCTACCATCGGTGTGTGAGTGTGTGTGTGAATGGGTGAATGAGACACAGTGTAAAGCGCTTTGGATCCAAGTGCTTTGGATAAAAATGCGCTATATAAGTGCGCCATTTACCATTTTTTACCACAATAATAAAAAGTAGACACCCTTTTTGCCTAGAATTTTCAGAAATTCTAGGCAAATTCTTCACATTTTCAACCAATTTCTTGGTTGACAAAAAAAAAAAAAAAAAAAAAAAAAAAAAAAAAAACACAAGATCCTTACCTCCAGGAAGGTTACCAAACGGGATAGAGCCACTCATCTGCAGAGCGTGCTTTGCGGCTGGAGGAATCTGCAGCCCTGTACCTATTTATAAATAATTAAGTATATTTTTTAAACCACACACATCACAAATTATAATGATTGAAAATTTCCTTGGAAATTAAATCATAGCAGGAAACATCAAACACATTAATGTTTCATTAATGAAACCTGAATGATCCCTACCTTCTGCAAGTCGGGCCATCAGCTGCAAGCGGCCCGTGGTGCCCAAGTCGATGCCTGTTCTCTCCAGCTCATCGTTGTCCAAGAAAGAGCTGGCCGATGAGCCATCTGAGCGCTCAGTCACATGACCCACCTTCATGGGCCGGCCAGCCAGCTCAAAACCATTCAGCTGCTCTAGGGCCCTCTTGGCACATTCAGCATCTGCAAACTACAAATCAACGGAGCAGGTTTCCCATTAGCTTAAAAGACATTTTAAATCCTAAAATCCAGTTGTCACTAATGAACAGTGTACAAGAATCATACATTTTAATTATACTGCTTTCTCTGGATAGATATATGGATTTATATGTAACATTTAACAGAGCTAAGGAGAATAAAAAGATTTTCCCCTCCCAAACAATGTTCTTGCCAGTCCTACCTAGTATCAGTGTGCTAACCAATATTAGTAAGTATTAGTAAGCAATAAATACAAAGTAACTAAATAAAACGTTTGATTTGATTCTGAAGACGAGGAAGTCGCTTGCCTTTGAAGGCCGGACATCAATCGGCCTGGTCGCATAGCCAAGTTATTTTTAATTCAATTGTAAAGTTGAAATAGTGGTCATGCAAAATTCTCTCATACACTAATCTAATATCTACCAAGACAATTTTCTTCACCAGCTCTTGTGCTCCATGCTGGTTTTCTCCTTCTTTAATAAATTTTTTTTTAAATAAAAATCAAGCACTCTTGAGGTCACTTGACTTTTTCTGAAAAGTTGTGACCAAAAAAAAATAAATGCCGGTGGCTACATTCTGCCCACATGGGGGGGGCTGGAACCCATGCGCTGTAAATGACAATGAGAAGGCTGCCTTAAATCATATGATGAAACTTTCCATTTTATTGCATCACACTGAGCAAGATGATGAAATAAAAACCTTACCAAAAAAACCATATGGCTACTGAGATTATGTGAGCTACTATGGCTGACACGCATGCTGATCATGTAAAACTCACCTGCAGCTTTAATATAATTAGTCTTTGTAAGTTTTAATTCTGCACAAAGTGAAAGCATACTCCTTCCCCAAAGACATACTTGCTATGGTTCAATATTATAAAACAACAGAAAAACAAAAACTGGTGCGGTGTGGAAATGTGTAGAGACAATTCACAAGCAGACAGAGTTAGAGTACATATATAATGCAATTTAGTCACTGTTTTTCCTGGCTCCTTTAAGAAGTCTCTTACCGATATAAAGCCATAACCTTTTGACCTGCCTGTCTCGCTGTCCATGATCAACTGGATGCTTTCAATCTAGGTAAGAAAAGCAGGCCTGGGATTAACTGAGCGCTCATAATTACTTTGCATTACTAGAATTTCACATCTGTAGAATTACATCTGTATCCAATGTGAGCACAGAAATAATGCCGTAATCAATCTCACCCTCCCAAATGGCTCGAATATGCCTCTGAGCATTTCCTCTGTGATGTTGAAGTGCAGGGAACCCACGTAGAGCCGCATTGGCCCCGCGTTGCCTTTCTGCAGGTTAAGGGCTGCTGCTGCCGCCGCTGCCCTGTTTTTTTCAGCCTAGATGAGACAGTGATATAGACTTGAACACATACAAGAAGCTGAAACTGGAAGACTGTTAGCATGTGATTATATAGACCTGCGAGGCCTGAACGATGATCGGCACTCCCAGCAACCTCTGTCCTGTCAGTCCAATAGCCAGGGGCACGGAGGTGGCCTCCACAAACTCAATATATGCAATACCCTTAGATCTGCGAGAGTTTCTGTCTGAAATCATTCTCACATCACGCACCTTTAGTAAAGAGAAGAAATAAAGTCAAACCACATCAAAAAAAAAAAAAGAAGAGAAAAATACAGAAATAAATAAATAAAATTAAAAAAAAAAAAAAAAAAAAAAAAAATCTTACTTTGCCCACAGCAGAGAAGAACTCCTCCAGGTCTCTGGGTCTGATTCTGGCAGCCAGCTGCATGCAGAATACTGTCCGGGCATCTCTCTCCTCCGCACTCAGATTATCAATAGGTTTCCTGTGGTAGAAAGAAGCGAAAATATTTCTTTACTGAGGCTTAACATTAAGGTTTAGTTCTAATCATAAAATGAATGTTCTCCACATTATTCACAATAACCTCAACAGCCAATAAATAGCATTCATATTGCAGTCAATGAACAAAAAGAAAAATAGTTGTTACCTTATTGGACTCTTCTCTTTCTTAAATGGGCTCTTGCTTCGAGAGCGTTTGCGGCTGTAATGTAGAAAAGGCAAAAAAGTGATTTGATTGAGATTCTGCTTACGTATATTTACCAGGCGTGTTCACAGGTATTCAAGTACCTGGTTATATACTTGCAGTGGCAGTATACGAAAACTGAAATCACTATTCAGATATTCTTATGCCCCACATCCACATTAACTGAGATAATAACTAAAAAAAAAAAAAAAAAAGTTGTCTGTGCTAATACTTGATTCAGAAAACAGCACAGTTGTGGTGTGCTGTATATCGGGACTGCAAAATCTCAGCAGTATATACAGTGCCTTGCAAAAGTATTCGGCCCCCTTGAATGGTTCGACCTTTTGCCACATTTCAGGCCTCAAACAAAGATATAAAACTAATTTTTTTGTGAAGAATCAACAACAGGTGGGACACAATCATGAAGTGGAACGAAATTTATTGGATATTTAAAAATTTTTCAACAAATATAAAACTGAAATTGGGCGAGCAAAATTATTCAGCCCCCTTAAGTTAATACTTTGTAGCGCCACCTTTTGCTGCGATTACAGC
>JAFFST010045324.1:84212-95747 GCA_022414735.1 Noturus placidus
CCGGGCCGGGATTCGAACCACCAACCCTACGATTAGTGGATTAGTGGACAGCCCGCTCTACCGACTGAGCCACAGCCGCCCCATTCACAGCCGTATTCTATTCTAGAACTCAATTAAAAATCTTGTATCTCTGCTTGATATGTCGCTTTGCTTGTATTTCCTCATTTGTAAGTAATTTTGGATAAAAAAAGTGTCTGATTAATGTAAATGTAAAATGTTTGTGGACAGCTGACCATAACACTCATAGTTCCTTTTTCTCTGGTTACAACATGTGTGATCCCAAATTAATATAACAAGCCTACAAAATATATTAAGACAATAAGTCTCTTGAGCTCTATTTTGTCACTACAGAGTACTTAAATTGTAGCAGCTATTGTATTTTAATATGAAAGACAGATTGAATTAGACTGTTCTCCCCGTGTGTCAGGGGTTTCCTCCGGGTACTCCGGTTTCCTCCCCCAGTCCAAAGACATGCATGTTAGGCTGATTGGCGTGTCTAAAGTGTCCGTAGTGTATGAATGTGAGTGTGTATGTGATTGTGCCCTGCGATGGACTGGCACCCTGTCCAGGGTGTACCCTGCCTTGTGCCCGATGCGTCCTGGGATAGGCTCCAGGCTCCCCGTGACCCTGAAAAGGAGTAAGTGGTTGAAGATGGATGGATGGATGGATTGTGATAACAGCAACTTAAGTACAAGGATAACCTTGCTGAAACCCTAATAGAATTTGGAAGGGCTATAATGGAATTTGAATTGGTTATATGGAAACTGTAATGGTCCCTGTGTAATTTTCTTGCTTTCTATTGGTGGTAGGTTATGTCTATTGGATACCATTAAAGACCAATAATGGTAAAGATAATGGTCTTAATTTTGTAATGATATTTGTAGTGGAAACCATTAGAATTTCTGTGATGGTTTCTATTTTTTTTTCAGCAGGGAAGTGATAATATTGCACTTCAATAAAATCTTGGAATGACACATAAAGACATATTGTGGTGTTGTGGTGTTGTGACATGGATATACCATTAGCCTACATCATGTTAAGTGAAGTCTCAAAGAAATTAGCCTTTTTATACTATTTCCATCAAATAATTAACTGGAGGCCATATATTAATAATGACATACCCACAATATTATGTCTTGGGCTCACGTTATACAAACATAATTATAATTATTTCACCTATATTTGGCTACAGTTTGAAATTGTTGAGTTGCATAGGTTTTAACCTGGGATTAGGTTTAACGGACATTCAGTCTAGCAACTCTGATTTCTAAATAATAAAAAAAAATTCATCAGGAATTTGAGCACTTGGGAAAGGATTGTGAAGGTGTCATGTAGAAATGCACCCTCCACTAACTGCCACCACCTCTGTTGTCAACTATTTGAATTTATATACAACACGTACAAATACCTCAGTGTTGCCAAATCTCATGAAACAAATTAGCAACTGCAGCTTCAAAAACAAGACCAACATTATAGCCTGTTACAGCCTCAAAGTAAACAGACTCAATAAATGAGCCTGCAACATATTAAACTGAAACCACTCACAGTTTGAAAAGCAAAAACTGAATTTATTTAATAATAAAACAAAAATAATCAAATGGCAACAAAGTTTATAGGGAGGACATGCACTACTTGCTCATTTCTTATCACCTGTGATCAGAATATGATTGGAGAGATGGAAAAGGAGAGTTCATTAGAACCATATATATGAAATGCTACGCTTGGTTTTTTTTTTTTTTTTTATAACCTGTAATAATTGTGGGAGGGCAAAATACACTATAGCAGTGATATTAATTTAAGGCTGTGAGCAGACAGTGTCAGTGCACTGGGGAAAACTGCAACCATAAATGTAAAAATAAAAAGACTCATGTCAGATTTTACAAACAAGCAACCATATTTTTTTTCAGAAAAAAAGTCCAAAGTCGGACATATGCGGACTTGGCAACCCTGATAAGTATACCTCAAACCATCAGATTAATCCGTGCAGAAGATTTGTTTCAAAGCACAACCCACGTAATAAATAAATAAATAAATAAATAAATAAATAAATTAATAAAATTAAATAAATTAAAAAACTGCAAATAACTCACAATTTTATGTTTCAAAGAGAGATGGCGATAGAGATGAAAAACGTCAATACTACAGCTTTAAAGTATATTATTGGCATAAAAACAATATATCAGTATCATTGTGATGTCAAAACTAGATTTTCTGTTATTTTTCAGATTTTCTTGCTCTTTCCGAGAGTGCGACAACATCCAATGGTTTTTAGACCACCACACATATAAGTAGTTTTTTTTTTAATAACCACAGAACTGAGCACAGAGAGGTCAGTTACAGTTCATTTCAGCAATTATAGCCTAGATACTAATATTATCTGAGTGTTATCTTAGATAACACAAATCCCTAGAACACATTCACACTAAAATCTGTCCTCTAATGGAAGAGCCAACCTTTGTTAACATTACATAACTTTGGACAATAAAAGACACAACAGATAAGACTGAGCAATATTCACTCACCGTCCAGATATTAGGACCATCTGTACAACTGCACATTCCTGCATTTATCTATCATGTGGCAGGAGTACAATGCTTAAAATCATGCAGATACAGGTGAGCTTCAGTTAATGTTCACATCAAACATCAGTGTGAAGTGTGAAAAGTATGATCTCTGTGACTTTTATCGTGGCATGAATGTTGGTACCAGGAGTGCCGGATTAAGTATTTCATAAAGGACAACTGAAGACTGGAAAAAGACCAATGTTTTCTTTTTTGACTCTCACAGACACTAACTAAGTTATTACTGTTTATGTGTACCAATCATACTCTTGTAAACTTTTTACAGTTAGTAAAAAAAAAAATCAAAAAAAATAAAAATCACAGACCCCTGAGCACAGATGTATTTAATCCTTTATTTCACCAGGGTAATCCCATTGAGATATAAAATCTCTTCTTGAAGGCATTTCTGGCCAAAATGGTGGCACAAATAGTTTCACATAATAGTACAGCACAAATTTTTTTTTAAATAGGCAAATTATTTTAATGTATGTAATAATATTTGTGCATAATACGAATGCATATATACAATATTTATTGTAGCCAGAGAGGGTTTTTTTTTTTTTTTATTTCTGAAATTTCCACCCATAGGACTCATTTTCATTCAAATAGTCATTAGATTCCAGTTGACATTATTTATAGCCATAAAAACGTATCATTTGTGGGTTGTGATGTCCACCACTGTAAACAAACAAACAAACAAACAAACAAACAAACAAACAAACTAAACTATGCTTCATGGGATTGTGGGAGTGAGAGTGAGAGTGAGAGAGAGTGAGAGGCTGCAAATAATTCAACTTGTGGTTGCATATTACATAATCACCTTGAAAAAAGAATATTACATGTTGGAGAGAGAGATATGTTTAATTTAACTTTAAGCTAACATTAGCTAAATCAATGAGGATCTGATTACAAGATGAAAATGGCAAACCGTTACAACACATTTTCTACCAAAGGGTTATTACCTTGTAGAAAAAAAAGAAGTGCTTGATTTGAATATAAAGGTTTTTATATCATTCAGACATCATGGTATATTTGGTATGTCTAAATGTTTTAGTGATATATCTTTCTCAGTCTCAGTTATAAATTTCTGATCTGGAGGAATGTCAAAGAAAGGCTCATCATCAAAGCAGGAATCATCAGTCGGGGAGGCCAGATATGGCAGCCTGAGCACGAGTCCTGTCAGCACACCCCCCACTATGGCTATCGCAATAGTGCTTCCCAGTGCAGCCACTTGGTATAAGGCTTGTTCTTGTGCAGTGCGTCCAAGACCACCCTCCAATCCTGGGATCAGTTTCTGCAGTTCCTCCAACTGAGGATCTCCAACTTGGGGTGCACGATATGGAAAGGTCTGGTAGAGGCTAGGGCCATATGTTTCCTCACTGGCCAAGAGAATGGCACAAATAGAAGCTAGAGTTGAGATAAGCCCAGTTAATCCATGGAGATTGTGAATGCCACACTGGTCCTGCACATGCAACCTTTTTGCCAGGAAAGGGCTAAGGTACCTATAGCCTAGCATGCAAGCCATGCCACCCAGCATCCCCAGCACATAAGCGGCAACAGGTGAGATCATCATGTCAACTGAGGCACCAACGGTGACCCCACCAGCCAGGGTTACATTCTGCACATCAGCCATGTTGAACTTGCCATTTTTGTTGAGCATGGCAGAGAGAGCAAAGGCAGTTAGTGTGGAGGCACTTAGCCCTATGAAAGTATGAAGAATGGCACGATGTTGGTCATCACCCCTCAGGGTCAAGGCAGAATTAAAGGAAGGCCAGAATACCCAAAGGAATAGGGTACCTAGCACAGAAAGCAAGTCAGAATGATAGCTGGTTGCCTCATTTGGATGGCAGTCATTCAGATTTGGTCTATACAAGATGAAGGTGACACCCAGACCGAAGTAGCAGGCAAACAGATGGATGAGTATGGAGCCCCCAGCATCATTGATCTTCAGGTATGTAACGACTATCCATTCTGCAACACCATAGATTGGAACCTCCAACAAGGCCATGATCTATAGATGACACATTAGCTTTTAGTGACACATCTAAAATTAAAACGAATTAACTTACAGAATGTGGGATAAAAGAAATAACAGAATAACAAAACTTACTAATAGCTGCACAGGACTAGTCTTCCCCAGCACTGCCCCGAATGAGATCAGTACAACAGCACAAGCAAACTCTGCATTGATCAGGTTTATCAGTCCCAGATGAATCTTTCCATCATAGTAGAAATTGAAAAAACCCTGTACCAAAATGGCCCATTGAATAGAAAATGTAGCAGTCAGGAAGTTAAAAACCATCCCACCAAATCCATAACGCCTAAAGAAGGCTAGAAGGCAGCCAAATCCGATGAAAATCATCACCTGGATATCAGCAAAAAAGGTATAGTCTTGGTACACGGCATTCTCTGTATGATCTGTCATATTATTCTGTAGTCGTGCGTTGGTGTGATCATCATAAGTCACAAAGAGAGCATATAAGACCACAATCTTGACTTCCAAGGCAAATACAAGGGCAGGAAGCTGCACTCTCAAATTTGTAAAATTTTTCTTCATTTTGTTAGTTTCTGAGATAACACCCCCTTTACTTGCTGTGCTCGATCTTTTTGTGTTACTGTCTATCTTAGCGTGACTGATTGTAGTTTTTATATCCTTTAGTCAGATAAGAAATGCAGTGGCTATTGGCTGAGAACACAATGTATTCTGTCAGTCTCTACAGTCCAGCAATGGGCACCTGTACTTTGGCTCCTTGTAACAAAGTTTATGAACACTCAGCAGCTTTTGAGCACCAGAATAGGGTGTAATATATACTGTACATACATGTATTATATTGATTCTAAAACCCCAATTCCAAAAAAGTTGGGATGTAATGATTGGCATATCCCATATGTTCTTCACAGTACAACATAGAAAACATATCAAATGTTTAAACTGAGTAAATGTACCATTTTAAGAAAAAAATTAGGTAATTTTGAATTTGATGGCTGCAACACGTTTCAAAAAATTTGGGACAGGGCAACAAAAGGCTTGAAAAGTAAGGGTTACTAAAAAGAAACAGCTGAAGGTTAATTGGCAACAGGTCAGTAATGTGATTGGGTATAAAAAGAGTATCTTAGCAAGGCAGAGTCTTTCAGAAGTAAAGATGGGCAGAGGTTCACCAATCGGCGAAAAACTGCCTCTACAATTTGTGGAACAATTTCATAATAATGTTCCTCAACATAAAATTGTGAAGTCAATGAAAATCTCATCATCTACAGTATATAATATCATTAAAAGATTCATTAAATCTGGAGAAATCTATGTGCACAAGGGACAAGGGTGAAAATCAATATTGCATGCCCGTGATCTTCGGGCCTTCAGGCAGCATTGCATTAATAAACAGGCATGAGTCTGTAATGGAAATCACTGCATGGACTCAAACACCTCCTGAACTCATTGTCTGTGAACATAGTTTGCCGTGCCATCCACAAATGCTGGTTAAAGCTCTATCATGCAAAGAAGAAGCCATATGCAAATATGATCCATAAACGCTGCCATCTTCTCTGGGCTAAAGCTCATTTAAAATGGACTGAGGCAAAGTGGCAAACTGTTCTGTGGTCAGATGAATCAAAATTTGAAATTCTTTTTGGAAATTATGGATGCCACCTCCTCTAAACTAAAGATGACTAAAGAGGAGAGGGACCAATTGGCTTTTTATCAGCGCTCAGTTCAAAAGCTTGAATCCCTGATGGTATGGGGGTGCATTTGTGCCTGTGGAATGGGCAGCTTGCACATCTGGAAATGCACCATCAATGCTGAAAAGTATACAGTGCATCCGGAAAGTATTCACAGCGCTTCACTTTTTCCACATTTTGTTATGTTACTGCCTTATTCCAAAATGGATTAAATTCATTATTTTCCTAAAAATTCTACAAACAATACCCCATAATAACAATGTGAAATAAGTTTGTTTGAAGTCTTTGAAGTCTCCTTTGGTACCGATTACAGCCTCAAGTCTTTTTGAGTATGATGCTACAAGCTTGGCACACCTATTTTTGGGCAGTTTCTCCCATTCTTCTTTATAGGACCTCTCAAGCTCCATCAGGTTGGATGTGGAGAATTTTCACAGCCATTTTCAGATCTCTCCAGAGATGCTCAATCGTGTTCAAGCCTGGGCTCTGGCTGGGCCACTCAAGGACATTCACAGAGTTGTCCTGTAACCATTCCTTTGTTATATTGGCTGTGTGCTTAGGGTCATTGTCCTGTTGGAAGATGAACCTTTGCCCCAGTCTGAGGTCTAGAACGCTCTGGAGCAGGTTTTCATCAAGAATGTTCCTGTACATTGCTGCATTTGTCTTTCCCTCAATCCTGACTAGTCTCCCAGTTCCTGCTGCTGAAAACCTTCCCCAATGCATGATGCTGTCACCACCATGCTTCACTGTAGGGATGGTATTGGCCATGTGATGATTGGTGCCTGGTTCCCTCCTGACATGACGCTTGCCATTCAGACCAAAGAGTTCTGTCTTTGTCTTTGTCTTGGTCTTAGAGTCCTTCAGGCGCCTTTTGGCAAACTCCACACAGGCTGTCATGTGCCTTTTACTGAGGAGTGGCTTCCGTCTGTCTTTTGGAAGGCTCTCCTCTCTCCACAGAGTCACGCTGAAGCTCTGTCAGAGTGACCATCGGGTTTTTGGTCACCTACCTGACTAAGGCCCTTCTCTCCCGAACGCTCAGTTTGGCCAGGTGGCCAGTTCTAGGAAGAGTCCTGCTGCTTCCAGACTTCTTCCATTTCAGGATGATGGAGGCCACTGTGCTCATTGGGACCTTCAATGCTGCAGAAATGTTTCTGTACCCTTCTCCAGATCTGTGCCTCGATACAATCCTGTCTCAGAGGTTTACAGACAATTCCTTGGACTTCATGGCTTGGTTTGTGCTCTGACATGCATTGTTAACTGTGGGACCTTATATAGACACGTGTGTGCCTTTCCAAATCATGCCCAATCAACTGAATTGACCACAGGTGGACTCCAATCAATTTGTAGAAACATCTCAAGGATGATCAGTGGAAACAGGATGCACCTGAGCTCAATTTTGAGTGTCATGGCAAAAGCTGTGAATACTTGTAAAAAATTAGCTTTTTTATTTTTTAATAAATTTGCACAGATTCCAAACAAACTTCTTTCACGTTGTCATTATGGGGTATTGTTTGTAGAATTTTAAGGAAAATAATGAATTAAATCCATTTTGGAATAAGGCTGTAACATAACAAAATGTGCGAAATGTGAATACTTTCCGGATACACTGTATGTAGTAAGGTGTTAAGATTGAGATTAGGTGTAAAGGTAGGTAGCTAACCTTTCACTTTGATTGTCTAATAGCATTTATTATTCGATGTGAAAACTGTTCATTCATCATCATATGAGTAATTCGTCTAGCCACATATTTGCCTTTTAAGCTGAAGCATGTGTAATTCATAGTCTCAGTAAGCTTGAAAAGAGGACATAAGACTGATGAACTTGCAAGAGCAATATCTTATGATAAAAACATTTGGTCTACATTTGATAAAAGCTGAATAACAAAAAGATGTGTGTGTGTCTGGTCTTGTGTTAAATAATTTATTATAACATAAAATATTTATACCATATTCATAGTTATACAGTTTAACAGTATATATATAATTTCAGTATTGTGATTATGGGATTATTTTCTGTTTTTCCATGATTATGTGATGAAGATTAATTATTGTGTATTTTTGATTTCCTGATTCATTGAAAGTTTGCGTTTATAAAAACATGCAATCTTATAACAGTACAATAACTGCACAAACTTGTGAGCATGATTTACTAACGATCTATGGAGGATTGTATCTTTCTAATGCAACATGCAAATTTGCAAGTTTGTCCTAAAGAATATGCCATCTCTTTCTATATATAAAGGGCATTGTCGGTGCAAATATATTCCATTAGTACTCACAATGTTAATTTCTAAACCTGACAGTCACTTAATAATCAGCAATTGCATGTTCTAATTAATACAATGAATGGCAGATATTCAATATGTGGAGATTTGTTTTTGACAGTTGAAGACAAAAGTATATCATTTACTAAGTTCAGTAAAATTTCACTGAAATTTTACTTTGGTATCTATAATCAGTTTCGCAAAATGATGTCTTTATTTTGTGTAATTTGGACTCACCACTTCCCACCTACCATCCAGCTCTCCACTATTATATGACACCTACAAACCGCGAGTGTGGGGCAAAATTGTGCTTCTTCTGAGACATGTGAATGCAGCCAATCACATATTTTTATCTCCTATTAATGTTGTGTCACAGGGCAGCTCAGCACACGCAGGGAAATGCATTAACTGACTCTTTTGCATACAGGAGCTCACAGACACCCATGATCATGTCATCGTGATTGACAGGGGATAGACTATGACCTCCCACCCACCTGGGGAGCATGGCCAGTTTTTCTTTCTTAACCTCCAGCCATGGTTGGCTGTGGCAATGTCTTTTTTCTTTATTTTTTTCATGAAAGCAACATCAAACCAAACCATAAACCTGGAAATATAATGGGTCACTAATGAAGAATGAACGAATTAACTAATTAATGAACAGTCATTATGTTGCTGTTTAGGTGCTGATTTCTTTTCATACAACGACTATCCTGGATCATGTCTTCCTAATCTTTTACATTATCTAAAGGTTTTTTTGACTATCAATTCAATTCAATTCAATTAAATTTTATTTGTATAGCGCTTTTTACAACAGACATTGTTTCAAAGCAGCTTTACCTAAGTATCAACACAGTATACAGATATTAAAGTTTCGAAATTATTCCAACTGAGTGGCAACAGTGGCAAGGAAAAACTCCCTAAGATGTTTAAGAGGAAGAAACCTTGAGAGGAACCAGACTCAGAAGGAACCCATCCTCATCTGGAT
Source organism: Noturus placidus (assembly GCA_022414735.1). Classification (NCBI taxonomy): domain Eukaryota; kingdom Metazoa; phylum Chordata; class Actinopteri; order Siluriformes; family Ictaluridae; genus Noturus; species Noturus placidus. The sequence goes on from JAFFST010045324.1 coordinate 93,694, forward strand.
CACAACAGATATTCTTAAAGAGATAATTATTGATTTATATGAAATCTGTATGGCTTAGAATAAGCCATAATACCAGCAATCTGGAATTGGAGTAGATGAGAGCTCCATCCAGAGGTAGGACATCCGAGACAGATCAGGCAGGTCCGGAGAGCAGAAAGGATCAGGATCTCCAGTATCTCCATAAGATCATGTGTAGCATGTGTAGATCAGAAGGAGTGAGGGAGAGAAAATATTATTAGGACTGGGAATTAGCATAATAGAATGTCTAGTCAGGGTAGGCAAGAGCGAATAAATACGTTTTAAGCCTAGACTTAAACACTGAGACTGTGTCTGAGTCCCGAACACTAATTGGAAGACTATTCCATAACTGTGGAGCTCTATGAGTGAAAGCTCTTCCCCCTGTGTAGCCTTCATTATTCGGGGTACCGTCAAATAGCCTGCATCATTTGATCTAAGTAGGTGTGGCGGATCATAGAAGACCAAATGATCGCTTAAATACTGTGGTGCGAGACCATTTAGTGCTTTATAGGTTAGTAATAGTATTTTAAAATCAATCCAAGATTTTACTGGGAGCCAATGCAGTGTTGATAAGATCGGGGTGATGTGGTCCTATCTTCTGGTTCTAGTTAGGACCCTAGCAGCTGCATTCTGGATTAACTGGAGTTTGTTTATGTTTCTACTGGAACAACCAGACAGTAAGACATTACAGTAATCTAGTCTAGAGGTGACGAAAGCATGAACTAATATTTCTACGTCATGTAGTGTCAATATGTTTCTTATCTTAGAAATATTTCTAAGATGAAAAAAGGCTATTCTAGTAATATTATCTACATGAGCATCAAATGATAGGCTGGAGTCAATAATCACTCCAAGGTCTTTTACTGCTGCACATGATGAAACAGAACAACCACCCAGAGTAACCAGAAAGCTTATTTCTAGCCACACGTTATCCTAATAAAAGTATTTCTGTCTTATCAGAATTGTATAAAAGGAAGTTAGTTAACATCCAACATCCAATGTCCTTTACACAATCCTCAACTTTATTAACCTGCTGTCTGTCCTCTGGCTTCGCTGAAACATACAGCTGTGTATCATCAACATAACAGTGGAAACTAATTCCATGTTTACGAATAATTTGACCTAGAGGTAGCATATATAAGGTAAAAAGCAGTGGGCCTAAAACAGAACCTTGTGGAACACCTAATTTAACCTTGGTATGGGTGTAGAAGTCTCCATTTACATCTACAAACTGATAAAGCTCGGTCAGATAAGACCTGAGCCAGGACTGTTTCCCTAATGCCAACAACATTTTCTAATCTATCAAGGAGAATAGTATGATCTATAGTATCAAAAGCTGCATTAAGGTCGAGTAACACAAGCAGCAAGACACAACCCTGATCAGAGGTCAGTAGAAGGTCATTTACTACTTTAACTAACGCTGTCTCTGTGCTATGATGAGGTCTAAATCCTGACTGATACATTTCATGGATGTTGTTTCTAGGTAAGTATGAGCATAACTGCTTTGCAACAAACTTTACTAATATCTTGGAGATGAAAGGGAGATTTGATATTGGTCTATAGTTTGATAGTTGAGAGGGGTCAAGGTCAGGTTTTTTAATCAGTGGTATAATTTAATTTTAATGATTTAGGTACATAGCCAGTGCTAAGGGAAGATTTGATTACATTTAAAAATGGTTCAATTACTCCAGGATAAATCTGTTTAAAGAAACATGTAGCTACAGGATCTAGTATGCAAGTTGATGAATTGGCTGAAGAGGTTATTGAAGCTAGTTTGGTCTCTCTAAGCAAAGCAAAACACTCTAAACATTGATTTGATATTGTTATATTATTATCTATAGGGCTAGTTTTAATTTAATAGCCTGAATTTCACATCTGATATTTTCAACCTTAGCTGTGAAAAATTTCATGACATCTTCACTACTATGTACACAAGGCCCAAGGTCCCTTTCCAGAACACAAGGTCCCTTTCCAGAACCTTCACACTAACTGGTCCTCAGTGGTGGAATGAACTTCCAACCTCAATCAGGACTGCA
>JAFFST010045324.1:98686-109367 GCA_022414735.1 Noturus placidus
GTGTATGTGTGTGTGTGGGTGGGTGGGTTAGTCTTGGAGGAGGGGGGAACTGTAATATAAAAAGCAAATGGGACAAATAAACCATCTCTTTAACATTTCGTTAAAGAAAAGAATTTTTAGTTTTGTGGGTTTTTTTTTGTTTTAGTCCAGAACTACTCTTGATCTCTGTCCAGCCCTATAAGTACAGTCCTAGTAAATAACATATGCAATTTATTAGCATGGAATGATATTGGAGAGCCCTTAACATCACTGTGAATTGAAATTATTTCCAAATATTCCATATCCAACTTTGGTAACTCTTTCCAAATGACATTAGAAAAGTAAGTTTAGTAGTGTCTTACATCTTACCTAGAATTAGTATTTTAAAAGTTTAAAACTTTATAAAATAATTATTCATGTTGTTATTAGTTATAAATGTTGTGCATAAGAGCACATGGCATTATAATGAATAGTGACACTTGCATCACAACGTGATTATTCTGGAATTATTTATAGCAAATTATTAGGGCTTTATGAGGCATTATTAAAATATTAGGAGAATCGTTATCAACTTTTATGTGTTAGGAAAATGGGCTACATAGAAAATGTTACCAAAACTTTTGTTTTTACTTTAGAAATGGTGATTCAGTTTGAAATAAAGTATTTTTTATTACTATGCAAGAAACTATATTAAATAATAAAAAAACCCACCATGCTCAACGCACAAATTCAAGAGGCCGAATTTGTAAAATGTTAAAGTTTTAAGTAAGAAATGGCAAGCTACTACACAACAGTACTTAGCTCATCAATCTAGCTATGTAAATCAGGTTGTTGCTATTAGATAGCTTAAAGTGGCTTAGATAGTTTAAATTATGCTTAAATAAATCTAGCAAACATACCAAAGAAATCTTCAGGGAAGGTGATGAAAATTTCTGAAATGTTGTCCAAGTTTCTCCTATTACTATAACTGTACACTGTACTCTTGTTAAGTAGTCTGCTAGCAACATGTAATGTTAGTGCTGTTTCACAAAGAAATCACCTGTAAGTTAATGTGTCCAGAAATGCCTGTATTTTAAGTGCCAGGAACCCTGTATAACCACCACAGAGAGATTTCCCACCCTTACAAAAAAGTCACAAGAATTTCACATGTGAAATTGACACATTGGGTTTGTAGATACTCCACATGTTATTTTTACATATGTAATGCAATTATTTTCTATTATCAGCCTATGTGAGCTATTCATCATAATTTTTGTCACACGATTTCTTTATGATTCATTTTTTCCATGATATTTTTCACAAGATTGATTTCTTTTTATATTGTCTCACATGCTGATCTATTCTCACTTGATTTATTCACAATTCACTTATTTTCACATGATTTTTTCCCCCACACAATAAATTTTTCGCGTGATTTTCACATGATTAAGATGTGAATTTTGTCACGAGTACTTAATTTTCACACATTATTTTTCACAAAAATTATTTTCACTTGATTATTTCAAAAATCATGCATTTGCACATGTAATTCTTTCACAATTAATTATATGTTCACATGTGATCTGTTCTGCATGATAAATTTGTCTACACGTGATTTTGTCATGATTTATTTTTCGCAGGAAGTTGTGCTTTTATTTTATTTATTTATTATTGTTTTGTACAGGTGATGATTTTATTTTCATGTGATTTTTTTGCACAATTTATTTATTTTCACATACATTTTTTTAAACACATGATTTATTTATTTTCATGTGATTGTCTCACATGACTCATTCATGTAAACTTTTCACATTTAGAGCATGTGGTTTAATGTTCACATGTAAAATATATATATAATTATTATTTATGTGATGTCACATTTACTTGACATCACATCTGTGAAAAGAACATAATAACGAACAAAAAAAGTATGATCACTTGTGAAAAGTGTGTGATTTTTCAGTAAGGGCCGATAAGTGAGACCTACTAACTTATCACTGTTAATACATTTCTCCAATGCATACAATAGACAAAAATGAGCTTACATGAAAAAGCACAGTCAGGGCAGTGCTCTTAATGTTAACCAGATTCCTGCCTCATTTACGTAGCCTGCGGTTGGTGTGATTCTTATATATACATGTGTGAGGAAAAACAGAATCCTCACTGTAATTGGATTATAGTTTCTCTTCATTTTCACAATTACACAAGACAGCAGAATTATGCTTTTTTTTCACTAGTCTACTCAGTAAACATTTTCGTAATTTTACAAAAAAAAAAAAGAGGATATATGGATATATATTTCATATAATCTACTTCTACTCTAAGTAAACATAGAATATCTGTGAGTTGCTGTTATATATAGAATATTTGGCTAATGTAACATAACACTTTTAAAAATAGAGAGTTCACTGTACAATGTAATTAGGTTTTGTGAGAATATGTTTGGTGCATTATTTAAACAATACAAAATGAATGAAGGCCAGGGAAAGTGCCTCGTTAGCTTATTATAGGAATATAGTCAGTGTTCTTTCTTCACCTAAAGAGAAAAGTTCTATTTAACAAAGTTTTTTTTTTGTCCGTATGGCACACATTGCACATTTTAGTGTTTGGCAAAAGCTGGTGATCATCATGGTAGAGTTTCAAAATTGCTGATGATGTCATAAACTTTTGTGTAGATAAATATTCACAATATGCATATAGTTTAACATTTTCTATTCCTTTTGAATATTTTCTACTTTTTTTAAATGCTGTATACTGTATATAATTTAAATGATAAAGCTTTCACATAATACGGTTTTTTAGCAATAATATTTATATCAATACTACAATATGCACATATCTCTATTTGATATGCTGATGCATATCAGTATTGTTCACATATTATCTCAATTTGTCATCAGTGTAAATACTATACTATGAACTGAAGTAGAGATTTGTGTGTTAAAAATATAAAACTGCCTTCATGGTCTTATCAAGTTTTCAAGAAGCTCACAGCCCTGTTTTTTTTTTAAGCTTCAATATATTCAAAGCGACTACTCATTACACACACATACGCATCTCAGCACCATCACTGTTCTATATTCAGACACGTCCATGGACACATGGACAGCTACAAGTTTTGGCTATCCTAGCAGTCAAGACGATACACGCATACACGCATCCTGTGGTTTTGATTCAAAGTGTGTCTCGGGCGATAAGAGAATACACTGGAAGACATTTTCATAAACGGATAGTTAAACCTGCTTTTCCTCAGCTTTACAGTATCAGTATCAAGGTGTTTGACTGCGTCTAACTTTGGGATATCAGTCTTCTGAGAGTCAACTACCTATCTGTGCAATGCATGCACTGTCAAAAATCAGTGAAAATGGCTGAGAGTTTGCAGTTCATTAACTTAAGAAGAGAGAAAAAGAAACGAATAGAGATAATAATGCTGAGTGATGGTTAAGCTGGTGTAATAAGGAGGTCTCTGATTATGTAGTGCAAAGTAGTCTGATATGTGCTGGGGCTCTGGGAATACTAGGATGTTCAGTCTATGAACGAGCAATATGGCATGAGAAAGACTTCAGAGGGAGGATGAGTTTGTCTATTAAGAGTAGATGGTGATGACCTCACGTCCGCCACCACGCACAAGGAGGACTCGATTGAGACCTTCAGTCAGGACCTCAAGGAACTCCATGTCTGTAAAACAACTAAGTCAAAGAGTACAACTTCTAGAACAGGACAAATATATTCCAACAATGTCTTTCCATTAAGTCAAAGTGCCCAAAACTGTGTGTAACCCAGAATTGCAATGTTATGCTTAAATACAGATGTACTAGATGACCGGATTGATAATATGTATGTTAAGCAATGTTGCCAGAGGACATCTGTAATTCGCACAGGAAAAGTGATCTCTGCATAAATCACATTAGTAGTGTCTTCAGTGCGTTTGGATTTTAATATAGCTGGACTCTTAAAAGTAGAAAATGGACAAAGTAAGAGAAATGTATTATTTTGTTGATTCCATGCATCCATTTTCTATACCGCTTTCTATACAGAGGTGTGAGGCAGATGTGCTTACACTGTTGTGTATTTGCACTTTATGTAGTCTTGCACCATGGTCCTGTAGAAACGACTTTTCATTCTGACATATACAGTACTAGCCATACAGAGGAATGACAATAAAAAACTCACTTAACTTGATTTGACCTATATTTTTCACAACCATCTGTTTCAATGTGAGCAAACTGGAAGAAGATAAGAGAAAGGATACAGTTCTCTTCTCCTGTGCAGTTTTTGGGAGGCCCAGGCATGTTTAGCAGGACTAATTTTGCATTTTGTGACTTTCTCACAATCACTTCATTAAGCTTTTGTGCATGGTGCATGCGCCTCACGTTGAACTGGTTCCTGCAAAAGACACGATGGAGAGAACACTTTCATAATGCTGTGCTGTTAATAATGGTAATAATGTCTAAACATTAATGGAAGGACAATAACATCGAACTTCAGATATCCAAAGCTTACACTGGATATCTATTATTAGGAATTATGCTTGGTTGGCTTTCAAAGTTTTTAGTATAAAAATGCTTCTTATATGATAAAAGTAAAAGCCTTGGGAATTGCTTTGAAAGCAAACTGTAATAAATCCTAATATTTGTAACAGATACTCATCCCTGTATACTGTGAATCTGGTCATAAATCACATTGTATTCATCAAAGGGGTGTGTGAGTGTGTAATGCTAATATGAGAGAGTACTCACAGGCTTTCCCATTCCCTGAAGCATGACCAGAAGAGAACAGCAAGCTCATTACAAAATATATCTTAAATACTAGCTACCTGGCGAAACACTGGGTCTGATTAAAGTTAAAAACCTACACATATTCTCAAACACTTGTATATTATGTAATATTCAATTATTTTACGTAAATCATTACAGTCATTGTTGCAGGTTCATTCTACTTGGGTGCAGCATTTGACTGGCATTTTAGTTTATTCTTTTCCCTTATTTGCTATTGACAGACTGGAGCCATACCATATACCACTGTTTTCAGCTGCCCATAACATAACATTAAGTCATTCTGTGTCATAAAAAGCATTAGGAAATCCCTGTGACATTACTTAGTTTAAGGCATAAATTTTTTTTTTTTTTTTACCAATAAATGATTTTGGCGGAGAGAGCAACTCACGGTTTAATGTTAAACAGGTCTTTAGTGGTCTCTGGATTAGCCACGGATGGATTCTTGGAATTGTCTAAGTCATCACTCCAGGTCATTTGCACCTCTTCACCGGGGCTCATGGCCCCTTTGTCTACAGGAGTCGGGGAGAGAGGGCTTGTCGGGGTGGGCGCGGCATTCTTACCTTGGATGAGCTGTACCTGTTGGGAACAGGAGAGATGGACAGACTGAGAGAGAGGAACAAGGAGTGAAGAAGGGTTCAGTGGGAGAAAAAAATCATGATAAAAAATGTCATGAAGGTGGAAATTCTACTACTTATTAGTTCCTGGATGTTACTATTATTAAACCATTTAGCATGGTAGATCCTTTTAGCATGGCATTTCATCATTGATATAACACTATTATCTATACACATAGGAACAAACTTAGTGAAAGGCAGATTCGTGTTTCAAGTCCATAATAATTTCTTATGAATAGGAAGCATTCTACCCACATAAAGCATACAGTGCCGCAAGTTTGGCCCTTTGTTTAATTTGTACTTTGGATTAGATAATTGCTTAGTCTAATTAATTCTAGTTTCTGCACCAAAGGCATTTTGAGCTGTCAGTGATTGAGAAAATAACGCACCTCCTTCATGTTCACATGTGCCTTTTCAATCACTACAGTCAAATGGAATCTACCGCCTGGGCTAGAAAGAAATCAGCCACAACTATTAACTCTGAGTTTGTAGCTTTTCAAATGAAGTTTTGTTTGTTTTAGCATCAGAAAATAAGATGTCAGATTGATAGAACTGCAAGTCATATGATTACTCCTTTTCTGGACAATTTATTTATCATTACAATGTCAATTGAACTCATGTTTTACCATTAGTGTAAGAACATCAAACTGTTTAGGTCTTATTTTAGTAGGGGTCGTGTGAATAACTACAGTTGTTGTCAAGCCCTGGTCATCATCATTGCTTGATCCAGAGTTATAAAATTAGGCCCAGTTTCAGTAGTAGTGCTGTGACTTTGTCACATCATTATAAACAGAGCTACCTCTTCTTCTGGTTTCTCCTCGGTACTGCCACCTGCAGGCTCCTCAGTGATGTTCTTCTGTGGATGAAGGTTAGATGGGTTCTTCCGGCGGATGGAGCCACGGGATACGTCTGTGATGCTCTGAATCTGGAAAGAAAAAAAAAAAAACATTTTACACTCAAACTGTATGAGTTGAAACATTTGCTTTCTGTTTTACTACAAGCAGAACTACACTACACTACACTACACTACACTACATTAGAGAATCACAAGCTTTCAGGGATTAAAAGCTTGTGTACACCCAGCTGCTTAGAAACTAGCCCAATACTTGATATCTGATCAGTTGAAACAGCTAAAAGACAGACAGACACTACAATAAATAAAATTGCAGAAGCACCGTACCTCTCTCTCCCACTCGTTCTTGGTAAGGTGCATCTCTTTAAGGATCTGTGACCTCTGTTCCATTACCAGAGTCTTCTCATAGGTGTAGGCTGAGATATCACTGTCATGCTTTGGGCACAGGGTGACAAGAGGTCAGTATGTATCTGTGTGTGTGTGTGTGTGTGTGTGTGTGTGTGTGTGTGTAGATGTGCAGAGTTGTGAATCTCACCATCTCCACCACTTCCACCTCAGCATCGAATCGCAGGTGATAGAGGAAGGTCATCAGGTCCTTCTTCATCTGAATGCTGTTATCATCCATCTGAGCCACGGTAAAGATGCGCATTTTGCACTTCCTCCAAACCTAAATGCGCACCCCCCCCCCACACACACACAGACACACACACACACACCTGGCTGAAATATGACATCTGGCCTTTTTAAAGCAATATAAACCCAACCCATAACTCATACATTGTTAAGGTTGTGATGATACATTCAGTTGTTAATGAGCATTAAATGACTGTGCTTTTGAATTCTCAATTCTGATTGGTCACAAGTAAAAAAATTCCAGTTTTTCAACACTGGAAAACCTTCAAAATTGAAATTCTCAGTAGCATGAAACAAGATACATTTTTGTATCTTACTTACTAGAAAAAAGAGAGGCTGGTAAGAAAACAACTGTTTATAGCTGTTATAATGTAAGGGATAACAGGAACTAACTTGTTTAACAGATGTTCCATAACATGACTATAAATAGATAAAGCACATCATTCATATGCCATTCATCATTAATAAATAAATATAGCTAGAAGTGGTAAATTTGTGTAGTTTAAGATGAATAAACACTTCAACTCATGCAGTCATTGGAAAAGAATCAACTTCAGGGTGGTAACAGTTACTCTGCTTTGCATAATGTTATTATTTTTCTGCATACACCCATGTGTTTTATTTCTTACTACATGTAATTTTATATAGTTATACACAATGACCTTGTTAGTTTATGACCCTGGTTAAACGGCTTTTAAACTGATTTTTAATTAAATCCCCATGCAGGTTTGGGCAGGGAAATAAAATAACATTAAATAATAATATAATGTCATGTTTTACTTAGCTCTCCGTTAAACTCAGCTATCATCAAGCAATAAATTGGAGCATGCTTTATTTGGAAAAACACCATGGCAATGATGAGAAATGCTTCATAGCAAAAGTGGAAGTCAGAAAACAACATAATTTTAATAATGGACTGGACTGTGAAATGATTTAATGTCAAAATATGGAGCTCTAAGAAAATCAACTGGTATACTGAAAACTATGATACAGGCTACATAAGTACCTTGTGCTGGCGCAGCAAAAAAGGCAGGAGCATAAGCATTCCTCCATCATGGACAATCCACCAGACATCGATGTGGCCCTCAGAGAAACGCTCACCATTGGATGGATACGCAGCTATGTTCTTTGGCACCAGAAGAGCCAATTGAGCCGCTGTGGTCTCCCTCACAACCTCTAAAAGAGGTAAAAAAAAAAAAAAAAAACCCAAAACAAAACAAAAACAAAAACAAAAAAAAAAAACCACCAATGCATTTTTTTAATGACCTGGATCTGCCCGATGTCAAACTACAAAATTATAATTATTAAAAACAAAAAAGTCTTCTCTGTTCTAGATAGAAACAGCCCATTTCTTTCAATTATCAGCAAATTATGAAATGTGTTTTAAAGAATCTCATCAAGAGCTAGTAAAAAAAAAAACAATTGGATAATTTTTGGGATAATTTCTCACTTTTACTGTGTATGTACTGTGTTTGTATTCCTGTAAAGCTGCTTTGAGACAATGTCTATTGTAAAAAGCGCTATACAAATAAAATTGAATTGAATTGAATTGAATTTTTCAAGGAATACTTTTTGCATTTACATTTTGGTACGGTATGTATGTATGTACCAAGACTTTGGTAAGCCTTGGTAATGATAACTTTTGGTAAGTCTTGGCAATGGTAGTTTTTGGTAAGTCTTGGTAATGGTCACTCTTGGTAAGTCTTGGCAATGGTAACTTTTGGTAAGTCTTGGCAATGGTAGTTTTTGGTAAGTCTTGGTAATGGTAACTTTCGGTAAGTCTTGGTAATGGTAAGTCTTGGTACTCTAAGTCTTGGTAATGGTAGTTTTTGGTAAGTCTTGGTAATGGTAACTTTTGGTAAGTCTTGTTAATGGTAACTCTTGGAAGGTCTTGGTAATGGTAACTCTTGGTAAGTCTTGTTAATGGTAACTCTTGGTAGGTCTTGGTAATGGTAGTTTTTGGTAAGTCTTGGTAATGGTAACTTTTGGTAAGTCTTGGTAATGGTAGATTTTGGTAAGTCTTGGTAATGGTAACTTTCGGTAAGTCTTGGTAATGGTAACTCTTTGTACTGTAAGTCTTGGTAATGGTAGTTTTTGGTAAGTCTTGGTAATGGTAACTTTTGGTAAGTCTTGGTAATGGTAGATTTTGGTAAGTCTTGGTAATGGTAACTTTTGGTACTGTAAGTCTTGGTAATGGTAACTTTTGGTAAGTCTTGGTAATGGTAACTCTTGGTATGCCCTAATGGTAACTCTTGGTAAGTCTTGGTAATGGTAACTTCTGGTAAGCCTTGGTAACGTTTACAGTCAAAATCATTCATAACAGCCAAATTGATCAGTTGTTTTGTATTGTATACTGTGTTACTGAGAATAAGAACTTGGTGCTAGTATAAACTATACATCTCAGAGGCTCAGTGTCATACCAATGAAATTCCTTAGCTGCCGGTTGTCCTCATGCTGCTTCCAGTTCTTTGGGAAGCTGATGACCACAGTGTTGTGACGTAAGCCACCGAGTCCTCCAGCTTGGATCAGATGAGAGGTGGCATCACGCAGGTTGGATGAGATCACCACCTGACTGAAACCCTTCACCCTCTCTGTCTCCATTAGCTTCCTCACGGACTGAGAGGCAGAAGCAGAAACACTTGATTTATTGTGATCTTTTCTTAGATGAGTGTGTGTGTGTGTGTGTGTGTGTGTGTGTGTGTGTGTGTGTGTGTGTGTGTGTGTGTGTGAGTATGCATTTACATGCTGACCTGTTCTGCTTTCTGTGCTTGTGTGTGGTTGTTAAGGTACGTGCCCTCAACACAAGCTCCCACGATAGTCAAACCTTTGCCTGCCTTCAGCTGATTGGTCAGGGAAAGGAGGCGTGGCTGCTCCACGTTCTGCTCTCCATCCAAACCAACCAGCACCATGATCTGAGGCCTGGGAAAGACAGAAGGGAAAAGAGAGAGAGAGAGAAAGAGAGAGAGAGAGAGAGAGAGAGAGAGAGAGAGAGAGATTTATTAAAAATTAGGGACATCTCCACAACATTAGTCAACATCCAATTTATGCAGAAACTTCAAAATGACATTCTGGAAACTTTCAGAATGGTCCTGAATATGTTATAAAATGACTACTGTATAACATTGAGTGAACAGCAATATATTTGCTTCCCTGTTGCTCTTTTGCTAATTTTTCTATAATTACACTTAGATTCATCATTGAAAAGGATGTACTATTGTACTATTGTCTATTTTCTGGACCCATGTACTATTTTCCTCTACCCTTGCAACTTTTGTTAGCTAGAATTGATTTGAATTGATCTCTTGTACGTTTCTAATTATTGAGAGAATCTGAGATCCCTTGTTAACAAGGGCGTAACCATGTTATGGACATTGGGGGGGTCCAAGCGCTTGGACATTGGGGGGGTCCAAGCGCTAAACCATCACCCCCCCACACCCCCCGCGCAGCCAAATTTCCAAAATTTGATACTGAAATTTTGTATATGTAGAACATAGTTTTAGAATTACAGTTACTGTTTGATACGTGGTTTCTGAGTGATAGAAGCTCCCACAGCATGGGGAAGCTGCTAAAATACATCACCGACCGAGCTGCTAAAATACATCACCGGACTTGCGTTGAGTCTGGGCGAAACCAAGAGTACAATTGGAGGGGGGGGGGGGGGGGCATATTTTCCATAAGTGAATATATTAAAAAAGAATATAAATAAATAAATAGATAAATAAAATAAGTTGAATAGATGAAGAAAAGACAGATCCGTTTGCAGGGAAATTTAATGCAGAACATATAGAGAATATTTTCTCCTGTATATTGGGGGGGACAGATTGGTATTTCCTCAACATTGGGGG
>JAFFST010045324.1:125781-136996 GCA_022414735.1 Noturus placidus
CATTTGTGGATAATGGCTCTCACTGTGGTTCGCTGGACTCCCAAAGCTTTGGAAATGGCTTTATAACCCTTTCCAGACTGATAGATCTCAATTACTTTCTTTCTCAATTGTTCCTGAATTTCTTTGGGTCTCGGCATGATGTGTAGCTTTTAAGGATCTTCTGGTGGACCTTACTGTGTCAAGCAGCTCCTATTTAAGTGATGCCTTGATTGTGAACAGGTGTGGCAATAATCAGGCCTGGGTGTGGCTAGAGAAATTGAACTCAGGTGTGGACAACCACAGTTATAGTATGTTTTAACAAGGGGGGCAATCACTTTTTCACACAGGGCCATGATGGTTTGGATTTTTTTTCACCTTTAATAATAAACACCTTCATTTACAAATTGCATTTTGTGTTTACTTGTGTTGTCCTTGACTATTGTTTAAATTGGTTTGATGTTCCGAAACACTTAAGTGTGACAAACATGCAAAGGAACAGGAAATGAGGAAGGGGGCAAACACTTTTTCACACCACTGTATGTCTTTAATATTGCCGTGGATGGTATTTCATACTTTTTTGAGTGAATTTCCAGGCCAAAACATACATTTCCATGTGACACAATGTGGTTAGATCAAATTCTCAGACAGTGGTGATGGACTTTTTTCATGGGAGACTCTGAGTAGCATGAAAATCAACTTTGAATGTACCCCAATGTCATGCTTTAAACAAATCTAAATTTTTTTGTGTTGCAGTCTCAGGTTGGAATCTCAGTCTGCAAAAATATTTCCAATCATCCATTTTCTGTACCACTTATCCTACACAGTGTTGCAAGAGAGCCTGGAGCCTATCCCTGTGGACAGGGCAAGGGACACCGTGAAAGCGGTGGCAACATGGACACAGGGACTTGAGGAGGAAACTGTTGTACCCGAATGAAACCCCCAAAGAATGCAGAGAAAATGCAATATTGCAAAGGCCAGAGGCAGGAATCAAACCCTAAACCCTGTAGGTGCGAGGCAAACATGCAAACCACATAATATGAGTTTGCACACATGTAAAGTCCCTTACTCATTCCTCAGCACAGTGAAAACCATATCACACTCAACACAAAAGATAATTAGGTAATTCCGGTAATGTCAGGTTTTTGAGTTGGAGACGGATGCAAATGCAGATTAACATTTAATAAGTGAAACACAGAAGCAAAACTCGAGAACATGAACAGAACCTTGGTAAACATGGAAACATACATGAAACACAAAGTGATTAATGTGAAGCAAAGGGCTGATGGGAAACATAGTTTTGTATTACTTTCAGTGCTGACCTGACAATAACTTTACATGTTAGCTTCATTAAAAATGGACTTCAGCTAGTTTATAAAACTGTTTACAAATGGTATTATTTATCTAGTATTATGTTACTGACTTTAATCATATTTCAACAGGGAGCTGCAATAACTTAATGTCTACCTAAGATGCTTCTAATGCATTATTGTATATGGAAATGATTACAGAGCCATGGATAGTTCTAGAAGACAACATGATCGTATCATATGACACCTTGGGAAATTCCTTAAGGGACTTACTGACAGTGTTTCTCCTCTGCATAGGTTGTAAATTCCTCTAAAAAGATTGATTGATTTATCTGCTCAAATGCAAAATGCTTATAAATGTAGCAGCACACTAGTCATAATGGACTCAAATCAATAATGAAATAAAATTCATTATACAATGATATCTTGAAGTGGCAGCATGAGTTTAGTTGTCACGTACAGTATGGTGTGTTTGTGTAAGAGACAAATATGAGATTAAGCAAGAAGAAATGTAGAATACATGAAAAAACTGTGTGTGTGTGTGTGTGTGTGTGTGTGTGTGTGTGTGTGTGTGTGTGTGTGTGCGTCTAGTCATCTCTTCATGGTGATGTTTTGTTCGCGCACTATTTCATGGTGGTGGGTAAAAATTTAAATGATAGCCTCCATACAGGAAATGCAGTAACACATGTAGAGGAGACATTAATTCAGAACATCATTGTTATCGTGACGTTCAGTAGGAATGATGTGGTTGTATGAGAGCACTTTATTATTTACATGTTTTCTCTCATATATCTGCTTGTAAAATAGAGTGGAATTCATTAATGTGAACGTCCATCCATCCATCCATCCATCTTCAACCGCTTACTCCTTTTCAGGGTCACGGGGAACCTGGAGCCTATCCTGTGAATGATGCAATTCAGCAATGCATTTAGAGATCATTTATTAATCCCCATTAGCTGCCTACTATTCTGATTTTTTTTTCTTTTCACCATTTTCAAAATAGACCTATAAGCCTTCAAATGACAAGTCTTTGAATCCCAAGGATACTGTACATCAACTGTACTCTTAAATGCTTTATAAATATCAATATAATTACACACTGAACAAACAAAAAAGCTAAACAACCACCCTGAGATTAGACACACAACCCTAATGTACTGCACCACAATCAATAAAAGAAATGTATAACATTACCTCCATTACCTACTGTCAGGTTTAAAATCCTGCAGCATAAAGAATAGACACGGAAAGACCGAGACAGACACTCCTTTAACGTTTTACTCGCGAGGAGAGTGACCAGAGACCGGGTCAGTTACAATCTCCGGCAAACTCTGCCCGGTCTCTGCTCTGCCTCACTTTTTATTAATTTCAGATAACTTCAGATAATTTCAGTTCCGGTAACCAAGGGGAGGGGTGAAACATACTGGTACCGGTTGATTAAACACACACATAGCAAATCATAACGTCAGCAGAGAAGCAATAATCTATTGAAGAAGCATTATCTATTGAAAACAGCCTTGGCAGTTTGGCTCGTGCGTACTTTTGTACCGTATGTTCTAAACATATTACAAGAGATAACTTCTAGCCTAAGCAAGATTATAAGCATTTATTCTAACACCTACCATTACTACATTAGCTAACATAAATGAAGCTTACCAATATCACAGTAAATTACTGAAGAATTTGTCATCATGATTAAAATATAATTAATTATAAAGCCCTAATGCACACTAGACACATTCAGACACAACAGTAGTGCACAGAGCCGTAGCTAAGCTGTGGGATCATGGCCCTGCACACAACTCAGAGAAAGAGATGGGGGATTAGAAGTGCGAAGAAGACTGCAGGCTTTGTAAACAGTACTTAAAAAAAAGTATTTCTCCCCAAACAGGAGACCTTTCAGTAAGAAGAAGATAAATGACCTGCACAGTTGAAAATTGGAAAAACATTGCATGGATTTTCAACAGTGAGCGTGTGACCACTGTAGCCTCAGATTCTAGTGGTCTTCTGCAAGTTTCAATGGGTTTTGCATTCTGAGATGCTTTTCTGCTCACCACAGTAGTAAAGAGTATTTATTTGAGTTAACATAGTCTTCCTGTCAGCTTGAACCAGTCTGGCCATTCTTCTCTGACTTCTCTCATCAACAAAACATTTTTGCCCACAGAACAGGATGCATGTTTTTCTCAACAATTTGTGTAAACTCTAGAGATTGTTGAACATGAAAATCCAACAGGATCAACAGCCATGCCGTGGCCCACCTACTGGCTGGATTAACAATGACTTTGTTTACATGTACATCAATATTCCGATATTATTTGGAATGTGGCTATGTTGTAATTAGTATTGAGTCATGTAAATGCCAAAATCCAATTGCCCGATTCTGATAAAGTCAATATTCTGATTCCCCAAATTCTGATTCCCATCCCTGGAATATGCCTGATTTGAAAATCTGAAAATTGTAAACATTCATGTATTCACTGAAAGGCGATACAGTATATGCGCATGCTCAGTCCAGAAGGAATTGTGGGTGCTAACAGATACTTAGCTGTAAGCTAGCTATTTAGGAATGGCAACTCAGGCATTCTTACAACAACAAAACAGGAATATTCTGATACCTACACGCATATAATATCATATTCGGAATATGGTTGCAACCCAAATATAGACCTTAAACTGACCCTAAACGTAGTCACTGAGGCAAATTGGAGGCTTGTTTGGAGTTAAAATAGCATTATATGGATGAGAATTGTATTAATATTAGTAATAGTATTATACTAATACTAGTACTTGTATAATGTGTATTATTATTATTATTATTATTATTAGTAGTAGTAGTAGAAGTACAGAACACTAATATGCAATATTTATGAATATAGACACATCTTTAAAAACTGTGTTTGCAAAACTGCCATGGTGATTGTTAGTCTCTTAATTTTGCGTTTTTATGAACCAGTAAGTGCCCAAACTCGTCCTCTTTCCTTAAAGGCATACTGTAGTTTCTTTCTACATACAGTCATGTGGAAAAAATAGTACACCCCATGAGAAGTACACCAAATGGATTTTTTTTTTTTTAACATATTTGGACAAGCAAACATTTGTTCCTCTTTAAAACAGTGCCTATTAATATTTAAATTGATACACATATTAAATAACACATAAAATTAATATTTGTAGTAATTTTCACAAAAAACAGATCAGTCAAATGGGAAAAGTAAGTAAAAGGTGTTCAAGATTGGGTGCCAGTGATCGGAACCTGTTTAGGGAATGCATTTGGAACCTGTCTAATTAAAGCTCTCACATGTAGTGTCTGGTGTTTCCTTTGTTTTTGAGGTGTGGAGTGTCATCATGCCAAGATCTAAAGAATTCTATAAGGCCTTCAGAAAAAAGGTTGAGGATGCCTATGATTCTGGCATGGGATTTAAAAAGATCTCCAAATTATTTGAATCATGCTCCTGTAAGGAAAATTATCTACAAGTAGCACAGATTTCAAATGATTGCCAATTTGTCCAGAACTGGCTGTCCCAGCAAATGCAGCCAGTCTGATGCAAAAACAAGGCTCCAAGAATCCCAAAATTTCATCACATCTACTAGTATATCTTGTAACTGTTGGTGTCAAATTGCATAATTCTACAATCAGAAAGAGGTTTCTGATTACCAAGAGCTGTGTGAGAGGTGTCCCAGGAAAAAAAAGCCTTTTCTGTCTAAAAAGAACATTAGAGCAAGACTACAGTTTGGTAATGAACATATAGGCAAAGACTAGGCCTTTTGGAATAATGTGCTCTGGACAGACAAAACAAAGATTGAGTTGTTGGCCACAGTAACAGCAGACATATTTGGTGCTGACCAAAGACAGATTTTCAGGAGAAGCACCTCATAGCAACTGTGAAGCATGGTGGTGGAAATATTATGGTTTGGGGTTGCTTCGCTGCCTCAGGTTCTAGACAGCTGCATACTGTACATTGATTCAACTATGAATTCTGCATCATATCAAAGAGTGCTTGAAGATAATGTGAGGCCATCTGTCCAAAAGTTGAAGCTGAACCAAAACTGGACCTTTCAACAGGATAATGTTGAAAGAATTTCAACAGAAGAATATCACATCTATTGCTATTTCTGTTGTATGAATGATTGAAAAGGCTTTGTTTAAATATCATCAAAGTTTATCAACTTTATTAATAGGCACTGTTTCAATGATGATCAAATGTTTGCTTGTACAAATATGTCAAAAAGCCAACGATTTCCATGGGGTGTACTTATCTTTTCATGTGACTGTATATAGTGAAAAGAGGAAAGGTTAGACTTTACATCATTTAAGCACAATTTCAATTTGCTTCTCAGACAGCAGGAGGCTCTTAAAATTACAAGAGAATTGTTTAACTCTTTTGTTACACCTTCCTATGTCACCTTATTAAATTACATAAGTCTATTTT
This sequence comes from Noturus placidus, assembly GCA_022414735.1. NCBI lineage: Eukaryota > Metazoa > Chordata > Actinopteri > Siluriformes > Ictaluridae > Noturus > Noturus placidus. The sequence goes on from JAFFST010045324.1 coordinate 131,498, forward strand.
GTGCAATATAAAGCACATTATTCTAATATAAATCTTGTTTATTTAAAAAGTTCAACATGTAAAACAATAGTATTGTTTCACAAAACCTAAATGGGACATTATAACCTAATCTGTACCATAACTGCATGCGTTTATGAGGGATCAAGAAAAAGGTTAAGAGACACACCGTTGAGCAGCACATGAAGACGATCAGGAAGGTGCCCAAGACTCCTCCAATACCCACAAGCCATGTCATCCTGAGGAAGAGGATCACCCCCAAGATGTTCTGCATGCACGGCAGATAGACACCCATCAACGTGCCCATACGAGGAGCCTGACAAAACCATATCAATAAACAATAATCAGTAACCACACAGCAGCATCAATGGAGATGGCAAATCAATAAAATGAGTAACAAATTGACCAGTATCAGTGCATGTGTTAATAATGAATGCAGCCAGTCATTCAAAAATCACAGATCATTATACATGATAAATCTCTTTTTGGGTGAAGAAAGGATCTACGTAAAGAGGTAGGTCAATTCCATTAAAGGACACATGCACAGAATGTTCTAACAACTGTAAGATCTAAAAATTTTGTGGTTGTGACGGCGGGCCTGTAGCCCACACGCGTTGTGCACATCATTCTCCTTGCGCAACTGTCAAGACGGGGTGGCAGAAACACACACAACTGGCAGCGGATGATTAGAGCAGCTTTTCTTCACCGTCTAAGAGAAGAGGAGTAGATATAAAAAGGTACAGAAGACACGGCGTGGTAAACTTGTTTTCCCGAAACACAGAACGTTATTCATCTCTCTTTCTTTCTTTTATTTACAGATGTGGATGATGATGAGGCAGAGTGCAGAGGAGAAGCTCCCCGGCTGTGCTGCGCCTCCCACCGGTACCCTCGACCTCAGCCAAGCCAAGTTCCCACTTCATGGTTGCTCCAGCCCATTCTCACATTCCACTCCAGGAAGACAGCAATCCACCCTCACACACTCAAACCTTTGCACCTGAGCCCATCCTGCCTTGGGAGAGCCCAGGAGCCCATCCTGCCTTGGGAGAGAAGACTGCAGGAAAGCTGCCCCACCTATGGGGGACCCAGGGACAAGCCCATGCCCACTGAGCCAGACCCAGCTTTCCTACACCATGTCGTTAAGCCCAGGCTGGTGGGCTGTGCTTTACATGCTGCTTTGCCTCCAGATGCCCCAACCATGGCCATAAGGGTAAATGGCAAACCAGTCACAGCCCTTCTTGATTCAGGGAGCACAGTAACCCTGGCCCACCCAACCGCCCTCGGCCAGCTGCCCAAACCCACCGGATACCTCCTAGTGTCTTGCATCCACGGAGTCATCCGGGAGGTCCCTGCCCCAAAAGTCACTGTCTCTGCTCCGATTAACAACTGGCCACTCCTTGTCAGGCTGATTCTTGAGCTCCCCTTGCCACTACTGCTTGGACGGGACTGGCCAGGGTTTCCCACGCAGCCTACACAGAGAAGCTACTGTCGATGATGCCAGAAGACGAAGCTAGCCACCACAGTCTGGATCCCACCAGCCTACATGGCCCAAGGAGACAGGAATGCCGCCGGACGAGCTTCTTCAGGTGAAACACTCACACCCTCTAACCCAGTCTGCTCTGTGTTTCATCAGGTTGCTCGGGAGGGGAACCTTGGGCTCAAACAGAAAGAGGAACCGGAGCAGCATCTCCCAGTCACCTAGTTCCTGGTGTCCGGTGGCCTCCTCTACTTCCATCCAGAGTGCTGGGGCCAGACTTGTGACCTCCTGTTCTTCCCTCATTCCAAAACTTAGCCCCGGATGCATTTGGCCCACAGCCATCCACTTGGCGTCCACCTCGGGGCCTGCAACACGTTGGTCAAGCTGCAGGAATGGTTCCTGTGGCCGGTATGGATGCCAACTTCCAGGCCTTCTGTCAGCAGTACCCCCAGTGCCAGCAGATGTTGCCCCAGAAACCACAAGCCCACGTTCAGGTGCTCCTGTTCAGCAATGTGGGGATCCCAAAGGACATACCAACAGACCAAGGTATGCCTCTCATCTCAAAACTAATGGGTATTCTGTGTCAGTTGTTGCAGGTGAAACATCCGGACCTCCATCTAACACCCCCAAACTGATGGCTTGGTGATGAGCTTTAACCAAACTCTTAAACGGATTCTCCGCCAAGTGGTAGATGAGGATGGCTGAAACTGGGATCCGAGAGATGCCGCAAGCATCCACATGGTTCACTCCCTTTGAACTTCTCTTCAGGCAGCGACCTTGAGGACTGTTGGATGTGGCCCTAGAAGCCTGGGAAGAGCAGCCCTCTCTGTTCCGGTCCCTGGTCAATTATGTACAAGAGATGCAGGAGTGAATTAACTGGGTCACCCCAATGTTCGTGAACACATGGTGTCAGCCCAGCTAGAGAAGCAGTTGGCCTACAACTGATCAGCCCAGCCACAAGAGTTCCAACCAGGTGCTCCTGCTGCTCCCAAATGCTGCCTGTATGTTCCTGGCCCATTGACAGTGCCCCTACACAGTCCTTGAGAGGGTGGGCCTAGTAAATTACTGACTGCAACAGCCCGTTATGCATGTGTCACAGACACCCAGTTTAACCTGCTGAAAAAATGGGTCCAGCCTGCCCCAGCACTTTCCGCATTTCTGTTGTTCCTTTAGAGCCTGAGTTCCTTTAGAGCATACCTTGGTATATCGAGGGGAAGAGCTTATGCCCACACAGTGCCAAGAGCTGACAGAACTAGTGTACCAGATCATCGATATCTTCTTGTCCACCCCAGGCCTGACCCATCTGGTCCATCATGAAACTAAAACACCACTGCCTTTGCAACGACTTCCAGAGGCTCAATTAGGTCTCTGAGTTCAATAGCTACCCCCTTCTCTGAGTTGATGACCTGACATTTGGGAAGAGCCCGGATCAATCTGCACCCTGGACCTGACAAAGGGTTGCTGGCAAGTCAACCTGGCACCAGAAGCAACTGCCAAATATACCTTCAGCACCACCAGCGGCCACTGGCAGTATTGGGTTCTCTCCTTCAGCCTCCACAGAGCACCAGCGTCTTTCCAATTGACAGTTTGTGGCTGACTACTAGGACAATGCTGTCATCTACTCCTCCACCTGGGATGACCACCTCTATCACCTTGGGGAAGTCCTCAGAAACTTCTGGAAGGCCAGGCTGATGGCCAACCTGAAGAAATGCCACCTGGAGCTAACATAGGGTTGCTGAAGAAATAAGAGTAGAAGCTGGAGGCAGTAAGAGGGTAACCCCGGCTCACATAAAAAAAAAACAGCTATGTGCCTTTTTGGGGCTGTCAGGGTACTACAGCAGATTTATCCATAACTTCTCCTCTCTAACTTCCCCCCTCTCAGACCTAACCAAGAAAGGCCAACCAGACCAGGTGCAGTGGACCAAGGAAGCAGAGCAGGTATTCCAAGCACTCAAGTAAGACCTCACCAGCTCACCGGTCCTCCAGAATCCAAACTTCTCTCTGACATTCACCATACACACGACTGCTTCGGAGACTGGACTGGGAGCTTTCCTGTCCTAAACCTTCAACGGCAAAAAGCACCCGGTCCTGTAAGTCAACAGGAAGCCCTTACAATAAAGTGGGCCACAGAGAAACTGCGATACTACCTGGTAGGATGGCACTTCACCCTGATAACCGAACATGCCCCGCTGTGGTGGGGTGCCAAAGACCTCAAATGCCAGGGTGACTCAGTGGTTCCTTTCATTGCAGGACTTCTTGTCCCAGGTCCAGCACCAGGCAGGGGCCCAACATGGAAAAGCCCGATGGTATAACAAAGGTCTGCAGCCCCCACACACAACGCACATCACGCTCCTCATGCAATTGTTGGCGAATGGACAGCGCCATTTCAGCACACTGATTATTTTGAACAGAAAGAGCACACATAGCACACATGTTTACCTGCACTGTTTTCTTGCGGGCCTCTTCGTTATTCTCGGCCTCCTCATGCTCTTTGCTGCCCTGTGGCAGGTTGGAGTAGTTGGCAAGACTGCTGAGCAAAGAGGACACCATGGGACTCGTGTCCATCTCCTCCTACAACACACACACACACACACACACACACACACAGACACACACACACAAACATGCTCATTAACAAATGGTAAACAACTTCAGTTCAACTTCATTTTAACTGTAAGTCAATGTTCAACCTTTGTCTCAGAGTTTTTATTATACGCAGTATTTTACACACTATTTGTGCACTGTATTTGAACCAGAAAATATTATGGTGCTTGGAGACTTTTATCAAAAAACTTACTGTATGTACAAAAACTAAAGTGTCTCAATGTTTGTAATAATAATAATAATAATAATAATAATAATAAATAAAATAATATGGTTATAATGGTTAAAGGCCATAGAAAACAATCATTTTTTAAATATCGGATAAGAAAAACTGTACCTCAAACAGGGCCATGTGCTTTCCATCATATTGCTGGCTTTTCTCAATGTCAGTGCTGCTACTGCTGTTGATAAAAGGGCTGCTCTCTTTGGGGTTTCCATCTCCTGTGAACACACATAAAGACTCACTAATGAGGATGCACCATCATCAGTTTGTAGTATTCACCCCCTTAATCAGCAAAAGACCGCATCTAACATATTTTCAACCAATCCATCCAATTTTTCAGACTACTGGTACCAGACAAAAAAAAGCGGCACTGCTGTGTATTATTGTCAGTCTCCAATGACACACTTGCATAAGCTACAGCAAACATTTTTGCCCCAATTAGTTTGTATAAGAAGTGATCCAGTGCATATAAAATGAAAAGCTGTTTAATTAATCTGGGATGAATTGGCATGAATAGTATGACATTGTGAAGTTCAATTTTCATAATCTTCACACAATACAGCAATGGCCAGAATGTCAAAGTTGTCCTGCAGCACCCCCAGTCAATATTGCAAGAATCACCAGTGACAGTTATTAGTCCTTCTAGAATTTAGCGATTTTGCTAGTGTAGAAATTAATGCAAACTCAAGCAAACTCTATAATATTCAGAGGAGCTTGCAATTTGAAAAAATTAAAGATTTTCTGTAGATTTGGACCAAGATGCATCGGGTGATGTCATCACAACGTGCATTCAGCCAAAGCCCTCTGTGAATTCGTGTGCATTGTACATGAGTACAGGGCCTTGTTTACCAACAAGCATCACTGCAAACGATCGTGCAAAACAATTTCTTGCAATTGCAATTTCACCAATTCGGGTAGTTTTCCACAAAAAGCACAAAAAAAAACTTTAGTCACTTCAGGAGTGCAATATGAGAAGTATTTAAAAGGTACCTGTGTGGTAAATAAGAACTAATACACAATGCTGTTATAGGAAAATCATCAACAAACCACATATATACCACAGCAATTTTCCAATGCTAACAACATTTAATGTACATTGTATGAATTTATAGTTGTCTTTACTGCAAGGAGGAATGGGCAAAAATTTCAGTCTCTCGATGTGCAAATCTGATAGAGACATACCCCAAGCGACTTACAGCTG
>JAFFST010045328.1:16397-27689 GCA_022414735.1 Noturus placidus
GGGGGCAATTTAGGGTTCAGTGTCTTGCCCAAGGACACTTCGGCATGGGATCACCCGGGCCGGGATTCGAACCACCAACCTCACGATTAGTGGATTAGTGGACAACCCGCTCTACCGACTGAGCCACAGCCGCCCTTTAACACTGAAATGAATTAGAAAATAAAGAAACAAAACCTACATGTTCTACATGTTTTGATGTCATTCGAGTCCGTTTACCCATTTATGTCCTATGAAAAAGGGCGGCTGTGGCTCAGTCAGTAGAGCGGGTTGTCCACTAATCGTAGGGTTGGTGGTTCGAATCCCGGCCCGGGTGATCCCATGCCGAAGTGTCCTTGGGCAAGACACTGAACCCTAAGTTGCCCCTGATGGCAAGCTAGCACCTTGCATGGAAGCTCTGCCACCATTGGTGTATGAGTGTGCTCTTGTAAGTCGCTTTGGATAAAAGCGTCTGCTAAATGAATAAATGTAAATGTAAATGAAAACAAGCACTTAATGGCTGCATTTTTGTCCCACAGTTCCTCAGACACCAGAAAATTATAAACGAAAAGCCACTGAACCACCTGAAGAACCCCTGCGAAGCCATTGTGGGGAAAATAGCACAAAAACTCCTGTTTGTAGTATAAATGCTTTATAGATGATAAAAGTAGGACTTGAGTGGATTCTTTGATTTGCTTCAGACATCAGTGTTGTGTACCTTCCTGCTAAACCTGTGCAAAATGACCTAATGCGGCCATACAGAAGGTGTAAATGTTATTTGGTCTGTTATTTATTCCACAAATGTATATATATATATATATATATATATATATATATATATATATATATATATATATATAAAAGAAGTGTATGCATTGTGAAAACATTTTTTTTGCCCATGCATACAGATACAGAGAGAGAGAGAGAGAGAGAGAGACATACAGAGGGAGGGAGAGAGAGACAGAGAGAGAGAGTGAGACAGAAAGAGAGTGCGCAATAGAGAGCCACACCACAAAGATAAGGCCATTTTCTTCAGAAACTTCTCCTTTTTTATTCCAAGAAAAAAAAAAGAGCTTTTTTTTCCCATTCCAAACAAGAAAATAAAATACAACAAGCTTATATTAATCAGGTATTAAGATGATAAAGTGTGAGATTTTTATAGATTTTTTTTCCTCATGTTTTTTTTTTCTATGAGCTCAGTTATGTTGGTTTAAACATGCACCTAATAAAGAAGTCCAATCTTGGCATTAGTGGCAAAAGAAAGTAAGGTAATGGTGAGGGGGAAGTCTTACAGTGACGGTCATTATTACTGATAGATGATAGTGATCAGGACATGAGGGGAGAGTGAGAGGGAAATGGGATTTCTATGATGATGGACGGGACGACGTTTGATTGATCCCCGGGTTTGTGCCTTCTCCCGTAGCACAAAAGGGCTTCGGAGTGCCTTCGTCCCTTTATCAACTGCTGTCTGGAGACGGTTCTCTATGCATGGCGTTCTTCTTCATGCTGTCGAGGTACTCCTGTTGCGATACGGCCAGGACCGAGGCCAAAATCTCGTCATCCTCCCAATCTGTCAGACCTTTCACAAAAAAAAGAAAATGCATTGACAAAAATGAAGAACTGATGGAGGCAACAATAAATTGACACGTCTTGTGTGGTTTCGCAGCCATCCCACACACCAACCATTATTTCCGTTATTAGTTAGCTTCTTGTATAGTTTCCTGCTACGACCCAGAACTGAGTAGAGTCACAAACCATGTTCATGTAAGGCAAATCGGTTATCATTAATCATTTTCCTTTTCGCACCATTTAGCATTTTCCACCCATATACACCCACCTGTACCTAAAAAAAAAAATCACGCAAAACCTTCAAAACAATTATTTTATCATTTCTGCTTATAAAGTTCATTTGAGTTCTCAGGATGGTCAAAGTATGAAAACTGTCACTGCAGCAGTTTTATTCTTTCTTTAAAGAAAAAAAAACAACAACTTTGTGTCATAAAATGAAAGATCCAATCAGATTCCAGTATGCAAATGAAGACCATGGGACAGACCCTGGATAAAAAAGGGAGAGCGGAAATGCGAGCTGATGTCACTTGCATATTCATAAAAGTGCCACATCAAGCAACTTTAAATTATGTTATACAGAATTAGTTTTGGTGACTATCAGGAAGAACATGAGCCATGAACTTCACCCAAGTAAAAACAAAACAAAACAAAACAAACACAACTGACTCGATCAGCATTATGGATATTTGCTCCAGCTAACTTATTCTAGCTAATTATAAATAGAGGGGATAACATTTGTGAATGAAGCAAATTATTCATCTCCCAGTCCCTGCCCTTAATGCTTTGTGATTTGCTTCTGTTTTTTTGTTTTTTACCAAAAGCTGTTGGTGACATGTCCTGCATGATGGCGCGGTATCCCAGTGCTGGGTACAGAGACACCAGAGACGATGAGGTGGGTCTGTCTGCTCCAACACAGGCTTGGTTACTGGGCCCTGCACAACACAACATGAACATAACATCACATCACACACACCTTCATCATGCACCAATCATGCCTGGGCACATTGTACGTCAGAGGGCCTTGTTTGTTTTCTCTGTAGGTAAATAAAGTGCACGAAAGCACTGGAAAACACTGGGGATATACTCCAGGATACACAGAGAAACCCTGCTCTTAAGCATCTGTTTTGCACAACAAATAACCAGTTCTTCACTTGACGTACTTGTGGGTCAACCTTTACATGATTTACTCAAGGCATCTAGAGCCAAAACAAGTCAGTGTGTTTTAAAAAGTAAATTGTGAATGTGAAATTGCATCTCTGGTACACGGAGTGAAGAACACACAGAGCAGTGTACTAACTGATCCACACGAGCAGCAACAGAACTGGAAGTGTGTGTGCTGGTGTAATGGAGTGTGGCATACCAGGAGCACAAGGCGAGGGGGGTTTGGACAGCGCGAGAGCCGCTCCGGCCGGGGAGGGAGGCTTGGGCGCTGGGTCCGAGTGGGCCGGGTCCGGGTTTTCAGGGGAGGGGGCGGAGCTCCGGTGCCGTGGGGACCGTGCGTTCCACTCCTCCAGTCCGCTGGAGGCTGCAGCAGTGGCAGAGCTACATGTGGCGCTGGCCTTACGCGGCTGAGGCGGAGACAGAAAGGAAGAGAGAATTTTTTTTTTACACAGTGCTTTACAGAAATCTAGACGTCTGGAGACACCAGATTACAGGATACAGGTGTAGAAAAGGAAAACGGCGCTACGTGTGTCGAAAGAGTGTTCAGAGTGGGATGAATCACAGGACAGTCTTTACGATTCCAGCAGCACTGCTAACGACCCAATCTACATCTTTACTACTTTTGTGGAAAAAAGAAAAAAAAAATCTTGCCTTATAGATCGATTTTGAAATTCCCACCTGAGATTTTCAATTAACAGCATTTTCTGAAACAAATCTTTGCACTTTCGGTTTCAAGCCCTTTATATGAAGGACATGAGTTTCTTTGAAACCAGACAGCTCAGCAAAGGCCAAAGTGAGAAAACGCAGCCGTGAAACCACTTTGTGATGTCTGCACAAACCCTGCAATGAAATCTATACCCTTCTCTGAAATCTCCGGCTTTACGTGAAAAGGCATGTAGTGCTACGAAAAGCAGAAAATAATCACAGGCACTCGAGTGTGGTTTTTTTTGTTCGCACCTCATGTTTTAACAAGCTCACTTTACAGAGCATTACTGGAAACCCTAATGAGAAGCTGAAATAAAGTGTTATGGACTAGATTGTGGCCAGAAGGCCAGCTAGTGGTTCGTTGAATGACCTGTTTTGGTTCATCGTTTTCAGGAGGTTTTGTCTGACTGGAATGTGGTACTTGAGATGGCCAGAGGCTCTCTCTTTGTTTTGTCCCCCTACCCCTCACCTGCCGTGCCTGTTTCTCCTGATCCCGGAGCCACTGCAGGTACGACTCGCGTGCCACCTGCTCCTCGATTGCCTCGTTGGTAGCCTCCCAATCAGTGGCCCTCTTTTTATCCTCAAGCATCTGCTGCTCGATCCACGACTCCTCCGATGTCTTGATGGCGTTCTTCATCAGAGACTGGTCCGCGTACTGTCCAGAGTGAGACCGAGAGTTAACACTGACTCATACTGAGTAAATACTGTTAGGATTTTATTAAAGCAGCTCTTAAACAAGACTTATGCGATGTGACAATATAACAAATCGATAACATGATAAATATTGATCATCATCATCATCATATTGATCATCTTATGATGCATTTTATCAATCATAGAAATGTCTGGAAATATTGCGATATCCATACGTATACATGTGACTTTGAAATAGTTTCGAAACGTTCCCTGAAAGTCTGACTCCAATGACACAGAATGGTATTTGGGACGTTTTTGTTAATATATCACTAAAAGTCACGCATTTCCATTTAAAACAAAGACGTGCTCTGCAAACGTCGCGCAGTCGTGAAGTGGAGATACCGTTACCACGACAACATTGACTGTTCTCCTATAACAGCACTCTCTGAAGTACTTTATTCCTCTTATACCACTACAATGTCAAGAACACCAATTAATTTTTTTATTAACAAAAAAAAAAAAAAGCAACCAATTATTCATACTTTTTGTTCAATTGTGGTTACATTTAATGTTGTGGAACATATACAAAACCAGTCAGCTCGCGTCATAAGTTATAACTGCTATAGAGAGTCTAGAATCTGTAGATATGTTCTTAATCTGTATATATGTAGAGCATCCATCATACAATCCCTGTGAATTAGTTGTTATTACTAGTTAATACTATACTATACCAAACTACACTACGACCAATCAGATTTGAGAATCCAACTGCAACATGTGGAGCGCGAGATTGATCCTGTGCCCTGATTTCAGCACTAGAATGCACTTTCGGTGACTCTTCCTCATCTGGAACCAACTCTTCCGCGTCTCGAATGCTAGACAAGCATGTGGTTAGCTCCTGTGCGCTCTTGTCCGCATGCCAACTGTGCCATGGCAAGTCCTCACGCCATTCTGTCTCTGCGCAGTCAAGCCAGCCGTTATACAAAACCTGGATGACCCTTCACACACACACACACACACAGCTGTGGCTAAGCTCACTAATACTGAAAGCCTCAACACAAGCACATGTAAACAATCACTCTTACTACAGGTAATCCTTCTATAATACGGCCTGTATCAGCAGACAAAAGATCACAAGATGTACACACAATGTCTGTGATTAATCACTGGGTCACATTGCATCTTCCTGTTTAACTTCGAACTTAAAAAAACAACAACAAAAAAAAAAAACCCCCAACTGTATTCAAGTATCTGAACGTATCTGAACACACCGCTCACTGTTCTGGTCTTGTTCACGAACTTGTTAGTATAATCCATAAAACGCACCTATTACAGTTCTGAACCGTGTCTAATTTTGTTTTAAAAGCTCTCATACGATAGATTTACACGCATCAGAGATCAAAAAACACTTTAACGTGCTCATAACTTAAACTGCAGCATTACATTTTTCTCCCCAGTGTCACAAACGACTCGTTCAATGATCCGTTCTAAAGGAATCATTCTAAACTCCTCCCTCTGCTCTGATTGGCCAGATTTCCCAGTCTGTTGTGATTGGTCTACCGCGGTCATTGAGCAGCCGATGAAGACCAGAGGCGGGGCTTTTTGTTACTTCCTGTACCAACATAGATAGGTTTGTAAGTCTGGAATCACGAACGACTCGTTTCAGCTGTTCAGAATCGGTTCCTTCTTCTGGGAGTCAATAACCCAGTTTGTCGTGCGCTTTGATTTTTGCAAAAGGTTTTTACCTTCACAAACAGCTCTCTCTCTCTCTCTCTCTCTCTCTCTCTCTCTCTCTCTCTCTATATATATATATATATATATATATATATATATATATATATATATAAACACTACATGAAAGGGAATATCTGAAAAACCATAATAGGTGCATTTTAAGGTTATCTATAAGCTACTGTAAAGCAATGGCAAACTACCCCACTACTTCTGCCGAAATGCTTTGTGGATCACATCAATGAAATACGTGGAGAGTTTTGACCCGTAAAGTGACCGAAGGTTGGTCTCAACTAATATGTGATGGAGAGAGAGAGAGAGTAAGCTACTGTGCTACTGTGGTACACGGGTTGAGAAATTTACAGTCTCTCTCTACAACCAGTACGGGAGCGACAATTTTGATGACATCATTCTGCACTTCAACTTGTCAGATTTTCTATCCAATCAAACGCTCTCTAGAATCTAGAAATGTCCCGCCCACAACGTTATAAAAACCACCTTGCCGACGCATTCCAACGCATCGTTATTGCTCGGGCTCGCGTCAGATTAGCCCGGGCTGTGAAGCGAGCTAACCGATATTGGCGTTTGAACACTACATAACACTATTTTAAAAAGGAGGAGGAGCCACTCGATATGCCCCGCCCTGACTTCCTGTTTCAGTGGAAATTATGTCAACACATCGAATAACGCTACACATTTCAAGGCAAAAAAACAAATCTATGCCACAAAGCGGCTGGATTTTAATTTCTAATTCATTTTTAGGTTGATATTAATGCAGACATTTTAATATACATTACGTTGTTTCTATACAACCTTTGCTATGTTTGCCTAAAGCTCGAGTAACTCCATCATTTCCAACCACAAAAAAGAAAACGCCCAAGCAAGTGACGTTAAATGAAATCCCCACTTATCATACACGAGTAAAATTGCCTTAACTGACTATTTACACCAAAACCACCTCATGGTTCTGATATTATTATAAATTATAAGTATAATACTATATATAACTAAGTCCATCCATCCATCCATCTTCAACCGCTTACTCCTTTTCAGGGTCACGGGGGAATCTGGAGCCTATCCCAGGGAGCATCGGGCACAAGGTGGGGTACACCCTGGACAGGGTGCCAGTCCATCACAGGGCACAATCACATACACACCCACATGCACAGTCATACACTACGGACACTTTAGACACACCAATCAGCCTAACATGCATGTCTTTGGACTGGGGGAGGAAACCGGAGTACCCATGCATGTCTTTGGACTGGGGGAGGAAACCGGAGTACCCATGCATGTCTTGGGACTGGGGGAGGAAACCGGAGTACCCATGCATGTCTTTGGACTGGGGGAGGAAACTGGAGAACCCATAACTAAGTAAACCTTATAAACATGATTTTAAACGTCGTGTCTTAAAGTCGTCTCCTAAACGCATCACCGACAAGTAAATAACTGCAAAAACTATGAGGCGCGTCCTGCCGTTATCGTTAGGGACCTCGGGCACAAATAAAACAGTGCGCTACTAATAAGGTTCCCAGAGTAAGCCACAGATGTGTGGAATGTCCCCCAACACCCGCTCGGACTGCGCTGGGTGCTGTGGAAGTGAAGCTCTGTGGGACACAGTCCTGAGCAGGATTTGATAAGCTCAGACTATCTTCTACTTCCGACGGGACGACTCCGACCCCGCTCCCTGAGGATGAATTTAATCTGTTGATTAAAGTGCACCACGAAGGTCTCATATTATAGCTCTATTATATTATACCAAGCACGTAAAGTGAATAAGAAGCCATTTAGAGGCTTAAACGTAAAAAAAAAAAAAAAAATTCTATAAATATATTCTATAAATATTTAAATATTTTTAAAACCGGAAGCGTAAAGAAATTTAAATCCGAGTGGAAAAGAACACACGTGTTTAAATGAATAGAAACAAATCTCAAATTCTGCTATCAAACTGTATTTTATGAGATGAGATTCCGGACCGTTGCGTGTAGCACTACTGCTAATGTTCACTGCCGTCTGTGTTGGTATAAAGATTAGACTAATCGAATATTTAAAATATATTCAAATAGTAAATATTGTACAAAATTAAAAAGCCTGAAGGCGACTGTAAAAAAAAAAAAAAAAAAAAAAAATTAGCATCCATATTTGAGTACATTAAAAAATAAATAAATAAATAAATAAAAAACATGTCAGTCCATACAGGATTCCACACTATATCACAAAGAATATCACATTCCAGGTTTTCTGAGAGTGCTTTGGTTTTGCTGCAGCTTTTTTAGCTGTAATCATGTTCTACACGCGTGAATTGAAGCGGGCCTTGGCCGAATGTGTGTTGTGATGACGTCACATGACGTGTCTTGGCCCAAATCCACGGTCAGTTAGAAAAGAAAATTGCAAGTTCCTCCGAATACTGTGTAGTGAGCTTGATTTTGCGTTCATTTCGGTCATCGCAAAATCCTGGAGGGGCTTTCTTTCCAACGAGGTCACGTTGTCATAAGCAGCAGGTCAGTTATATGGTCCACAGTGAATGATGGATTCCATAACACACACCGTGCATGTGGGAGCAGACAGACCTGCTGAACTCGCACTACTATGTGGCTTAACACCTCTTCCACAACCTTCTTAAGACTTCCGCGTCCTTTAGTCCGTAGTCTCCATCCATTCCCAGTTAGTCTGTAAACTCCAAGGATTTTCAGGATGCATGGAGAACATTGGATGCATTGGTGTTTTGAACGTGATCTCGAGAGCAAAAACACTGTATAACCCGCTAAGGAGATTACTTCATCGATCTTGGAGATGAGCCGAGATTAAAATCCCGATAAAGCGGTGAGTGGGATGGCTTTTCGCTCACCCACAGCTGTGAGAAACTGATCTGCATCTGCGCTGCTCAGTTCAAAAGCGATCAAAACAAGAAGTGTGGCCTCGGCCCGGAATCCTGTTTTCAGTCATACGTAGAATCCGAGAGTGAAAGCGAAGCCTCAGTAGCATCTAACCAAAGTCTCATGGTTGAACCGAAAACTTGTGAAGAAAAAAAATAAATAGGGTTTATAGGGTTAGGATTGATTTATTTGACATCACGTTTCCAAGTTACACTAAAAAGTCTCGAGTCTTGGAGGTATTAGTCAGCCACTTTAAGCGGGAATTGTAAGAATTCAAAATGCAACTTTAAACATGCCTGCAGATGTTAAAGGCCAGTGTGATGCGTTTCGTTTGGTGTCATTTTTGTTCCTCGTTCACCTACAGAATGATTCATCAATTGTTTGAGGTGTTTATATTCAAACTATTAAGGTGGAATCCAACCCACGCTTATTTAGCTACGGAGTTAAAGATTAAAGCCTGATATACGTTTCCATCCATACAGGTCGCGGAACACTGAAAACACTGATGAAGGCCCCATTTGGTCTTTTGCCAGTTTCCACCCACCTATGACACGACCAAGCAGTGAGAGTGAAATCTGCATGTGCTTCCTGTTCATCTGCTGCTCCTGCTCTATCACAGGGCAGTGGAACACAAACGCTGGAAAGATCTATCTGACTTCTTCCTCGTACATGAGCTCTCAGACGCTTATGTCTTTTTTAGTGTCCCTGTTACTCGGATAGCACGACCTATCATGCTCTCGTGGACTCCTGAGCACCAACTCAATCTTCTTAAACATGCCAATTTGTAACCTACAAGTTGTTTTTTTTTTTTTTTTAAACTGTAATATCAGGTCATACAAGCATATGATGATGATCTAAAAAGTCGATTCTGCATGAACTTCAGATGAAGCTGCAGCAAATAATAAAAAATGTATATATATTAAAACAAAAAAAGAGCGAAACCCTCAGACAGCTTGAGCGCAGCACGGATATTTAATTTGTTTAGAAACACTGTGAACACTCGGGGCTTTCAGAAATACAGCTCATTCAGCTCTCAGAAGCAGTTCCGATGAAGTATAAGCCAGCATTAGGGACAGTCATTAGGAGAGAACCCTCCATCCATCCATTTCCCATACTGGTCAAGTTTGATGCTTACAGTTTGGGATCGTGGAGGCTCCGACTCAATCCAGAGCAGTAAAATAATTGTAGTCACACCACACAGTTGATTTTTTTGGACAAAATGTCGGTAGTGACAAGCCTCAAATTGGGTCATGCCCTCCAACCATCATGTCCCCTAGCATTGAACCGTAATTTCCAAATGTATTGAGCTAAAGAAAGAAAAAACTAAACATTTAATGTTCAGGGCCCAAATTGTGACCCTATAGGGCTTGACACTGGGCAAGCCGTCTAACTTGCTGCTAACAAAAAAGCGTCCATGTCACCCCCCCCCCCCCCCCCCCACTTTGAAGTCCAACAATCATAATTGCGAATTGATTGGAACACAGCACATGCACTTACCCCTGGTTTAAAGGCAGGAAGGCCGAGCCCCACTCCGATCGTGGCTTTATTAGGGTTCACCACCGAATTGTAGTGAATGTTCCGATGGTAACTGACTCTGATTGGTTCGTCGTTGTTTTGGTGGATCCCATGGAACGTGTTGATTGGTTCTGAAAAACAGGCCGGGGTGGGGGAACACACCTAAATGTGGTGTCTTATTATTCAGAAACTAGAGATCAGAAAAAATGGCACACACCCAAAAGGGAAAACGGAAAAATAAGAAAAGAAAAAAAAAACCAATCTATTTACAGAGTAAACGTCAAGTCTAGGTGAAAAGACGTCATGAGATAGTGATCAGTAATTCTCAGTATACCTGCTGCAGATAAGGATCAGAAGCACGGTTATTTTTGTGTCATTAGCACAGATACCTCAGACTCCAGACATATCACAGCACATACTTATCTGTTTTTGTCTTATCTAACACCCAGACAATTCAAAAAGTAAATTATGAGTGAATACACAACAAGGCCAAAAGTATGTGGATACCTGACTACACACACACACACACACATACATACATACATATACACATAAATAAAACTAACGTTATGCCAACAACCAGTCTGTCATTTATATTATTGCTATGGTGCCTTAGTGACCTTTTCCATATAAATGATGGACGTCACAACGTGATTTTGTGCGTTTTTTTGGACCTATAAGGCAACCATGTCATGTTCGAGCTATTTTAAGCTGAACTAGCGAGGAATAATGCTGTCGTTTAAGTTGTATATCCCTGAGCTAAGGTCGCACCGCAAAGGTTAACCGCTAACGTCATGGTTCACTCCGTGTGGAGAACCCAATTAGCGCACTTAAAAAAAAATTTAACAAAAAAAAAAAGTTACCACACAAAACCAAACAAAAACCCGCTTTAAACCTTCATGACAGAAGACGTGTTCTCACCTGTGCCGTTCTGGTACACCTCCACCGGCCGGTTGTACATCTCCGCCATGGCCTGCATCTCAATGTGGTTCCCGTGACAGTTGTTTTTCCTTTTCCTGTTGATGTATGTGGTGAAGTCTTCCGTCACGTAGTTTGAAAAGTAGTCTGCGTTCTTCATCTGGGGATTTAAAAAAAACAAACAAACAAACAACAAATTTCAGAA
>JAFFST010045328.1:35864-45907 GCA_022414735.1 Noturus placidus
TCAAAGCAATAAAACAAATAAATAAAGCTGAAAAAGAAGAAAGAAAAAAAAAAGAGTAAAGGGACAAAAAGAAATAACAAGAAGAAAAACAGAAATGGAAATGAAATGAATAAAGCCAAAAAAAGAAATACAGAGAAAGGAAAAACAAGAAACCCAAAGCAATCAAACATAAATAAATCAACTTAAAAAACAAGAAAACAAGGGACAAAATGACATGAGAGGAAAAAAAGGAAACGAAACAAAAGATAAACCAAGAGAAAAAAAAAAGGGAAAAAAAGAACAAGACGAGAAGAAAAAGAGATAAAAAGATGCTAAGAGAATGATAATAATAATAATAATAATAATAATAATGAATTGTTTACAAGAATAAAGAAGTAAACCAAACAAATGAAAAATGTAAATGAAATAAAAGAATGAGTGTGTAAAGGTTAATTGTTGTGTACTGATTGAATCAGAGGGAAACGATGCACTGTGCTGATGAACCCATCGCTCCATCACCGGGTCAGCTCCATCACGCAGCAAGCCAGCCCTTCTCTGATCTCTCAGGAGAGTTTGGCTGCTGGGGTCATCCCTCACTCCCTCACACACACACACACACACACTCCACGTGTCTCTAGACAATCACGCACACAGTCTGGACGTGATGTCCAGCAAGTCAGGTCACCCTTTCACCCGGGTTTTATCTCACTGCACTATTGGCTTTAGCGTTTATTCCTCATCCGTGTGGATTTGCCCGGATGCGTGTCTTTCGTCAGTGACGCAGTACAAAAACATCCCACTGTGGAAAACTACACCCATTATGATTACTGCTGAAAGGAGGAACAGCTTTCCTTTCGAGTCTTGGTACCTTTTAACGCTACTTCCTCATGCCAAAGAGATCGTTTCCTTTTTACCATTAACGAGTAAGGATTCCTGTAAATCAGCACCGTCTACTGAAAAACAAACAATTAATAATTATGTAACAATACCACTACTACCGCTACTACTACCGCCACTACTACAACTACTACTACTACTAATTATTATTATTATTATTATTATAAGATGAAGATGATGACCACCTCATAGTGACATCTTACTAAACTCATAACTAAAGTCATAATTGACTTGGCCTCAGTCCAGGTAAAAGGTCAAACCTTTATGTCATTCGTTAATCACTGGGCTTTCGCAACAACGAGTAGAAATAATGTGTGAAAGTTCAAGAGACCAGACTAAAGTGGGCAAAGGGAACAGACTTCTAGATCACAATCTCTGTCTGCGCTGAAAAGGACACACTGAAAACATCAAGGGTTTGGGGTGAACAGCATTCGGACTGGAATTAAGTCACAGCTTTATAGTTTCTAAAAGTATTTCGCATACCCCCCCGCCCCAAATCCATGTAGCCCTTGGCATGTACACTACCCAATCCATCTTTTATACCACTTATCCTGCACAGGGGAGTCCGGAGCCTATCCCAGGGAACCTGGGGCACAAGGCGGACCAGGACCAGAGGACAACCCTGGAACTGGGCGCCAAACCAAACCATCTCTGGGCACAACTGCACACGCGTTCACACACTAGGGGCAATTTGGAAACGCCAAATCAGCCTCATGTCTTTGAATTGTGGGAGGAAACCGGAGTATCTGGAGTGCCTAATTACCGAGTTCAGCTGTTTTAGTCACACCAACTGCAACAACAACAGGCGCATAAA
The DNA here is from genome assembly GCA_022414735.1 of Noturus placidus. NCBI lineage: Eukaryota > Metazoa > Chordata > Actinopteri > Siluriformes > Ictaluridae > Noturus > Noturus placidus. The sequence goes on from JAFFST010045328.1 coordinate 37,555, forward strand.
ACTCCGGCAGTAAAACGGGCCACACTAAAGATCCTCGTGACTTTAAAATGTGGCGCTGACGCCGGATGCCACCTTTGTGACAAGTTAGCTGGTGAAATTTCTACCCAGTCAACCGTATTGTGAAATGGAAACGTCTAAGAGCAACAACAGCTCGACTACGAAGATATAGACCGCGCAAACTCACAAAGCCGAGCTACAGAGTACTGGTGGAGGGGTCTATCCCTTATTGCTTCACTCGTTACAGAGCTCCAAAGTGTCTCTGGGAGCAGCCCGAGCACAAGAACCGTACGTCAGGAGCTTCGTGAAATGGGTTTCCCAAGCCTGAGATCACTACACGCAATGAGGAGCGTATAGTGACGTGGAGAGGTGTAAAGCACATAGACACTGGACTCTAGAGCAGGTAAACGTGTTCTCTGGAGTGATGAATCGCGCTTCACGATCTTCTCCGTGGATGAATCTGGGTTCGGAGGATGCCATGAGAATGTCACCTACTACAGTTTGGTGGAGGAGGGATAAAAGGTCTGGGGCTGAGACCTCCTGTTCCAGTTAAGGGTCATGTTAATGTTAATGTTAATGCTACAGCATACAATTGTATGCTTCCAACTGTGTGGCAGCAATTTGGGAACGGCCCTTTCCTGTTCCAGCATGACTGTACACAAATCGAGCTCCATGAAGACATGGTTTGACGAGTTTGGAGTGGAAGAACTCGAGTGTCCTTCACAGATCCCTGAAGTCACTTCACGCGGTCATTTCTCATCGTGCTGCCATAATCTTCAATTACTCTGGGCTGCAGTTGATCAAGACGCTTGCCTGAACATGCGAACCGCTCCATAATGACCCAACGAATGCAATCAGGTGCGTCAGAGCAGAGAAAACGGTCAAGATTAAACCGCTCTTGCGTATCTGCAAATTCCACCCTTATCTCTTGCATGACACGAGACGTGTTGTGAAGTGAAGCTGTTCTCGAGCACGCGTCATCACGCGCTGCCTTGTGTGAACAGATCAATATGGTGACGTGTGCGCTGGTGGAATTTCAGGCATGGAATCGGACTCCTTCGTGCCTTCAGTTTTTGTTCTGTGCATACCTCCGCCACTCGGTCTCGTTCCTCCTGACAGAGCGGCAAGACCACATGACAAAACATCTAAGCTAGGGGTGAAACTCAACGACACCGTTTGAACCTGTTTAGTGCTCCAAATATCCTTACTAAATCTGAAGTGGGTGTGGCCTAAACCCTGTGTGTGAATTCTTGCTCTGACAGTTCCTTGCCCTCAGCTACATCGCTCCAGTTTATGATTAGTATCGACTAGAGAGGTGTATGGAGCCGTTTTTAAATCTCGCTCGCGTAGCAATGCCGCGTTCACGGTGCCTTGTGATGGTAATTTGCAAGTTATAATAAAGTCATGCTGGTGCTAGCATGAAGGGCATAAAAGCATGAAGCTCATGTCTCAGGACAACGAATGACGGATTAACATTAGTAAGTGCCTGGTCAGGATCACAAGGCGATTTAAATCTGGCGACTAGTTCATTTATCTTTTGTGAAACAGACACAGATCAACAATTTTGATGACCTCATTCTGCACGTCAGATTTTCTGTCCAACCAAATGCGCTTTAGAATCTGAAGTGTCCCACCTCCAACATTATAACAATACATGGTAGTAACGGTCACGTACGGCTTAGTCCGGGCTGTGAGGTAAGCTAAACGCTATTTAAAAAGGGGGATGGAGTCATGCGAAATGTCCCACCATGTTTCAGTGGAAACGACGTCAGCACAGCAGTCATTCATTAGTACGTATATAAGAAAGAAAGAAAAATCAAAAAGTTTGTTAGTCATTCCACAGAAGTGTAATTACAGTTATTATATTCAATGCTCGCACGGTGGCTTAGTGATTAGCACGTTCGCCTCACACCTCCAGGGTCCAGGGTTCGAGCCCCGCCGGGGCCATGTGTGTGCGGAGTTTGCATGTTCTCCCCGTGCGTCGGGGGTTTCCTCCGGGTACTCCGGTTTCCTCCTCCCAGTCCAAAGACATGCATGGTAGGCTGATTGGCGTGTCTAAAGTGTCCGTAGCGTATGAATGGGTGTGTGAGTGTGTATGTGATTGTGCCCTGTGATGGACTGGCACCATGTCCAGGGTGTACCCCGCCTTGTGCCCGATGCCTCCTGGGATAGGCTCCAGGTTCCCCGTGACCCTGAAAAGGAGTAAGCGGTTGAAGATGGATGGATGGATATTCAATGCTTTTAAATTCTCGATCTGATTGGACAGGTGCTGTTGATTAATTCTCTATAATGGCAGCGTTGACGGTAGTTACGGTTCGAATAAACAAAGAAAAAACAAAGAAATAAATAGAATCGTCGATACTGCAATGTTTATGTAACTATTTTGGAAGGAGTCTCGAGTGTCAGATGTAAAGCTGGATCTTTTCCAACACGGGGAAAGTCTTCAGGGCGGAATATAGTGCGTTTCGTCTCAAGAGAAAGTGAAGGAACGACTATTTATAGTTGCTATAAGGGAAGTGATGATAGGACCTAATTATTGAGGACGTTCTGCGACATTACAAGGAACCCAACTGTATAAAAATAGTACAGTATGAGGTCACAATGACACACAAGGCAGTCTTGGAATACGTTTTAAACAGCCTGCCCAGGCGGTTGATTTAAATATTATTATATTTAAGGTGGCGCTACAAAGTATTAACTTAAGGGGGCTGAATAATTTTGCTCGCCCATTTTTTCAGTTTTTTATTTGTTGAAAAAGTTTGAAATATCCAATAAATTTGGTTCCACTTCATGATTGTGTCCCACCTGTTGTTGATTCTCCACAAAAAATTACAGTTTTATATCTTTAATGTTTGAAGCCTGAAATGTGGCAAAAAGGTCAAACAGTTCAAGGGGGCCGAATACTTTCGCAAGGCACTGTATATAAATGTTTAAACTCTAACAAAAATAATTGACGTATTTTGAAGCATAAAAACAAAACCATATTAAATCTATCCATCTTTCTGTAGGTACACATTTACTTCAATAAATATACTAGAGGAAACGAGGCGCTTTACTATGCACCTTTGCCTCGTGACATCAAAGGAACTACGAATGAAAGACGTCATTTGAATATGAAAATGTCCGACGTAAACAACTAGCAGTCTCGTCTGTCTGCTCGCGAGCCGATCGCCCGGGACTGGCGACGTTCAAATCGGGTCTTCGATTCAGTAATTGCTCCAGAATGTTCCGGACGCGGTTTCCTTCCGAACACGGAGTTCAGAGAGGTCTCTAAAAACCAGCAACTTTGAGGTCATGCGCAAGCAAGAGAGATATTCATAGAGATAAAATCTTCTCTCTGAACCCTAACAGTGTAAATACGTATCATATGAAAAGATTTTCCAAAACAATCCAGACATCTATATACAAGCATAAGCGATAAACCTGTGAATATCTGATTAGACACTTGCGATGTGTTTACGCATAATATCGAAGACAAGTAGGGCTCAGACGTGGTAAGTGACCGCTGGAAGGTGTGATGCAGGTGTTCAACACTTCTGAGTTGTGAGGGGAAGTAGACAAGGGGATTTTATAAAGAGGACTGAAATGAGACACTTAATATTTTCAGATCTGGAACTTCCTACTTCCCACCTCGGACGTTCAATTGTTTAGGGGAGGGTGAGCTAGTCGGTGAGGGGGACGACGACTGTTCTTACTGTAAATAACGTCCATGTGGGTGGCTGTGGATCGGGTGGTAGATTGGATCGTCCACTAATCGTAGGGTTGGCGGTAAAATTCCCGGCCCACGTGACTCCACATGCCGAAGTGTCCTTGGGCAAGACACTGAACCCCAAGTTGCCCCCGATGGCAAGTTAGCACCTTGCATGGCAGCTCTGCTCCCATTGGTGTGTGTGTGTGTGTGTGAATGGGTGAATGAGACACAGTGTAAAGCGCTTTGGATAAAAGCGCTATACAAGTGCGCCATTTATGTGGAAGAAACAACTTAATGAGCTCGCAAAGAGCTGTTACGTGTAGATTTATAATCGTTCTTCGACGGCGCTAAAAAAATGATGAAAGCGTGAACCAAAAACAAGAAATGATTAAAAACCCAGCTTTTTTTTTTAAATCCTGTGTTTGGTTTCATTGTTTTAATATTTCCAAACAAATGTGTTCTAGCTACGCTTTTATTTCCCAACAAGCACGAGGGAAGCCAAGATGAAAGAGCGGCTTCCCGCTGAAAGGAAATCCGACTCTGGGAGCTTGAAAAACTGACTCTGAGAGGAGAATTATGAATTCGAGGGCATTTAAAAATAAAATAAAATAAAAATTTTAACTTTGACTCAGAGTTCGGAAACTTGCCACGTCCTACAACATAAAGAGTCAGCGTTGGAGTGAAGCAGAGGGAGAGAAACCCCAGCCACATCCTCCTCACCTTCAACTTACACCAAGTCACGGCATCTGCCCTCGCGTCAAAACAGCACACGCAGACCGAGTGGAATGTCTCCTGTGGAATCTCATTTGCATACGACAGAAACAAACCCAAGTCTGAAGTGTGTGTGTGTGTGTGTGTGCGCGCGCGTGTGAGTGAGACAGTCTCAAGTCAGGCCAACCCATATCCTCCTGCGCAGTGTCAATCTGCATTCCTGTCATACCGGAAGTCCAGCTCAGTGGCGTACAAGAGCGACTGCATGGGATTCCCAGAAGGAAATAAACACACACTGATTTAATCTCACCATTAAAAAAAAAAAAAAAGAAAAGAAAAAGACAAAAAGGTCACTTGGCCTTCCGTGACTGAAGTTGAAAAACAATCCTCGGAAAACCCTACAGCAAAATTCTGTCATTTATCGCCAGAGATGAGGAACATTAGAACGGAAGAAAAACAAACGTACTTGAAAACAAACTAAATCTCTCGAAATGACTCCAGACTGAAAATGATGTATTGAACAGCTTCACCGCTGCTTTTTTCTTTCATTCCAGAGAGATTTCAGAAAATAAATCCTAAAAACCATTTCCCCCAATACGCCAACATTCCAGCCCAGAAGTGATCCCGTCCTGCACATCTGGCTACACGAAGATGTGACGTTAGATACTCGCTATATACATGTTTATGATCGATTCCTCCATCTTTTCTCAGCTTCAAAATGGCTTGCTTTTCTCCCATAGACAGCTCTCCGATCTTCATGTCGGCTTGTCCTTTTTAAACGACAAATGCAATCTTCCCAGTTGAAACCGAAAGCTAAAACCAAGAGTACGTGTTCAGATTTACTGTTCAAAAAAAAAAAAACATACAAGCTAAACAGGACACACCTGGGTAAGAAGAAGAAAACACCTGTCAATCAAGAACCGGGCCTTGCCGTTCCAGTACTTTCAGAAGGGACTGTATATAGTGTCGAATACAGTAGTGTGTATTGTTTTCAAGCTAAAACATTTCATTTGCGCAGAAATGGTTTCATTTCCAAATGAGAACACGATGTACACGGATTCATTCGGTCACTTCTGTTCCGTCGACTGAAGTTCTCGTCTTTGGCGCTTGTACACGGTGTACAAGAGCTCGTCTTGGTTTTCATGATGACCCGACGGCGCAGGAGCGGCGTGCACAGTCTGTGACGGTCCGTCTCTGATTACAACTCGATTGATTAGACTTACGGACTGATTAGAATTATGACTCTTTCACTGCGGAACGTAGCTATTTCACAGCACAGTGGTACAAGTGCGATGTTCACTGGGTGAGGAAATCGCTCTCCGTTAGCGGGGGTTTTATGTTCTTGATCATAAACTAGTTCCTTGCAAAACCTGATCATTAAAGTGCATTATTAGTGCAAAACCCCGGTTTTTTTTATTTATTTTTGAATTCTCTGCAAATTTCCTGAGTGAATTCGGCCTTGGGGACGTCCCCCGTCCCCCCCCACGCCCGAGAAAGCTATAAAAACACAAAATAAAGCACTGACCGTGAACTAGTATCATTTTAGAAGCTCAGCACATTTCGACTCTGTTTACAAAACCTCCATCAGATACAGAATGTCTGACTGCTTCAAGTGAAGAACTGCTTGTGATGGGGACACGCAGAGGCAGAAAGAGAACCGGATGTCTTCATGCCATTGTGCCGAGTCCTGCTGGGAAGCTTAGATGCTTTTGAACTGAAGTCCCAGCTGGCAGAGCCTGTTCCTACTCACTCCTCCATTACTGAACAACATGCTGAGTGTTTCATTACAACAGAGAGAGAGACAGAGAAAAAAAGAATAATCCAAAAACAAACAAGTGTGGTGTTGCTTCCTTAAAGACACTGATCATGCATTATATCTGGATTAAGTTCTTTTCTGCAACTTTAGCTTTAAGTCCAAGACCGCCTGATTTCCATCCGATATCACACCATGTGGCAGGGAGGATTGATCAAATATAGCTGCACGGGTAGAATATCTCGAAAGATACTTAGTCATGATCGGATCAGCCTCTTGTTTTTTTTTGTTTTTTTTTTGCTGAACTGAACAGCGGCCGAAGGTAAACGAGTTCGGGACATGGTGTTGGAAAAGGCGTGTTAACGGGAAGCTGGAGGGATAAAAGACATCCGATTACAGCGCCGATAACTAGGACGCATCTCAAAGGCATTTTAATGCATCGGGTAACCGATGACTATCTGATCCCGGCTGATTGGGAACAGGTGCTCGGACACGGGGTGCGAACGAAATCCGCAAGCAGGCGGCCCGGGCGGGTCGAATTCACCAACTTTAAGGAGTTCTTGTGCATGCCTGAGCGTTACAGCTCATCTTACAGTCACCTGTCGGTAATTTCTACTAATCCGATACGGAGGGGAAAAAAAAAAAAAAAAAGTCTGACTGAAGAAGGTGGATTGTTTGTGGGGTGTAAAATAAATAAATAAAAATAAATAAAATAGTCGGGTTCCATTTTGAGGAGCAGTTCTTCTGGTTATTCCACATGTACAAGGCTGTGCCATATAGTGACTCCACAATAGGTTATTAGTTTTGAGAAATGTACAATAGGAGCGTAATAGCAACAACTGTGACCTAAACCAGAAGTGTTTTTTTTGTGTTATGTGTTATATATATATATATATATATATATACACATACATACATACATACATACATACATACATACACACACATATACACACACACACATACACACACTCCGGTTTCCTCCTCCAGTCCCAAGACATGCATGTTAGGCTGCTTGGCGTGTCTAAAGTGTCCGTAGTGTATGAATGTGTGTGTGTGAGTGTGTATGTGATTGTGCCCTGCGATGGACTGGCACTCTGTCCAGGGTGTACCCCGCCTTGTGCCCGATGCTCCCTGGGATAGATTCCAGGTTCCCCATGACCCTGAAAAGGAGTAAGCAGTTGAAGAGATATATATATATATATATATATATATATATAGGGGAAAGCAATGGCAAACTACCCCACTACTTCTGCCGAAATACTTTGTGGATCACATCGATGAAATATGTGGAGAGTGATGACCCATAAACTGACTGAAGGTCGGTCTCAACTAGTAGGCAATCACAGAAAGTTACGCAAAATCAAGTAAATTCCACAATATTTGCAATACATGTTTGCAATATTTCAAAATGACAGCAGATTTTCCACAGATTCGGGCCGAGACGCATCATGTGAGGTCATTGCGACACGCTTTCAGCCAAATCCCTGTTCCATTCATGTGCGTCGAACACGTTTACAGCAAAAAAGGTCTCGTTTACCAACAAACATCACGGCGAAAGACTGTGCAGCAGGACTGACTGGGGCAATTGCAATTTCATTAATTCTAGTAGTTTTCCGCAAAAAAAAAAATAAAAAAGGGCATGAAAAAAAACGCTGCAAGTTGCATCACAACTTTTGAAAAAAGCGGTCGCAAAATCAAACGTAACAAAAGCGCAACAATCTCACACAAAAAAACCTCCACAAAATCCTATACGGTCTGACTAAGCCTTCCACAAAAGCCTCGCACAGTTAATATTTGTGTTTGTATCCATTTATGACCTACAGTACATACAATTAAACAAAGAATACTCAAGTAAATAATCTGACTTGTCGCGTTTATGACACCGGCGAGTATTTCATGCGTGTTGCGATGAGGTCACATGACGCGTCTTGGCCTGGAATCTGCAGAAAATCTGCGGAACTTCTGAAATATCGCGAGCTTGTCCGAAAATCAAGAAATCCTGGAGGGACTGACTAAAACTTGTTAAGAGCAAATGATCTACATTTACATTTATTCACTTAGCAGACGCTTTTATCCAAAGCGACTTACAAATGAGAGATACAAGCAAAGTGATATCAAGCAGGGAACAATACAAGTAGTGCTACTATACAAGATCTATTAATTGAGTACTAGAAGAAGCAACGTGCGCAGAGTAGAGG
>JAFFST010045328.1:56061-67547 GCA_022414735.1 Noturus placidus
GCTGTACACTCACTACTTTACATTGTAGCACAGTGTCATTTCTTCAGTGTTGTCACATGACAAGATATCATCAAATATTTACACAAATGTGAGGGGTATACTTACTTTTGTGAGATACCGTATATATAGATAACATTTTACAGATTCTGCAAGTCGTATGTAAATTTATGACCACAAATATAGCATGCTACATTACAAGTTCTCTAAAATTGATAACATTAATTCATGACTGCTTTCTGATCTTCCTGTGAACTGAACACCGGTTTTTGGTTTTATTTTTATTTGGAAGTAACACTGAACCAAACTGATCACAAATGAGAACCAGTAAACTGGGAACTATATGAATACAAACTATAAAAAGTAAATATTAAAACGCTCTATTCTCCCCAGGAGTTTCAGGAGTCCAGTTGACAGAAATGCCTCGGTTTCAGTTCCTCGCCTTTTATTTGTTCTGATGCCCGATCTGAGTCGGGGTGTTGTAGGGAGTTTCGCTCCTGTGTGTGTATTTTGGTTCTTGTTACAGCGCACCACTAGCAGAGGCCTGTTTCACGAAACCGGTTGCGGTGGCTACACAGGTTTTTGAGTTTAGTTTGAGCAAACTCTGTTTTTTTTATGTCATAACAAGGTGGATTGGTTTTTAGCAGGTTTCATCGCCATGGTAACCATGGCACTGCACGGTTAACCTGATCCGGCGCAGGTTTGATCGGACCGAATCAGCTGCGAGCAAAGTGATATAAACCCGACGCGTGCAAGTTAACCCTTTAGTGTTTGTGGTGATGGCTTCACTGCTTGTGGGGAATCCAGTGGAGCTTGGAGCGCAAATAATAAGAAGTGCGCTTCGAAGGAAAATAATTTTTAGGGACAGGCACAATCCCCTGGCTTTACCTGATGACTATCTGGACGAAAGATATGGGTTTTCGGCAATTTAGAGAAGCTAATCCACCCAGTGGCATGTTTGTGGGGGTGTGAGGAAACCCAAGACACACACAAGCAGGGCAAGAACATGGGGCGCCCCAATCGCGCCCCGGCAAGAACATGGGGCGCCCCATAGAGCCCCGGCAAGAACATGGGGAGCCCCACAAAAAGACACGACAAGAACATGGGGAGCCCCACAAAAAGACACGGCAAGAACATGGGGAGCCCCACAAAAAGACACGGCAAGAACATGGGGCGCTCCAATAGAGCCCCGGCAAGAACATGGGGAGCTCCATAGAGCCCCGGCAAGAACATGGGGAGCTCCAATAGAGCCCCGGCAAGAACATGGGGAGCTCCAATAGAGCCCCGGCAAGAACATGGGGAGCTCCAATAGAGTCCCGGCAAGAACATGGGGAGCTCCAATAGAGTCCCGGCAAGAACATGGGGAGCCCCACAAAAAGACACGGCAAGAACATGGGGAGCTCCAATAGAGCCCGGGCAAGAACATGGAGAGCTCCATAGAGCCCCGGCAAGAACATGGGGAGCCCCACAAAAAGACACGACAAGAACATGGGGAGCCCCACAAAAAGACACGACAAGAACATGGGGAGCCCCACAAAAAGACACGGCAAGAACATGGGGAGCCCCACAAAAAGACACGGCAAGAACATGGGGAGCTCCATAGAGCCCCGGCAAGAACATGGGGACCTCCAATAGAGTCCCGGCAAGAACATGGGGAGCCCCACAAAAAGACACGGCAAGAACATGGGGCGCTCCAATAGAGCCCCGGCAAGAACATGAGGAGCTCCAATAAAGCCCCGGCAAGAACATGGGGTGCCCCACAAAAAGACACGGCAAGAACATGGGGAACTCCACACAGATAGGGAGTCAAAATAATGTTCTTTTCTGAGAAAAGTTGCTAAAGCACACTCAAAAAGTTGCTAGAAGTCGCTGCATGATCTCTAATGATGTTCCACAAATTTACACATTAATTATTTATCATAACCACTGGCATATCAGATTACAGAGTAGGGTACATGGAGAAGGACCTTTTTCTTTTACTTAGAACATAACAAAACAGAAATAGTTTATCAGAACAGAAAATAATAGACTAAAATACATTTCTTAAAATCATTTATTTCATTAAATTACTAATTATATAAAAAGAAGTCTTTGACCGTGACACCAGTTTTGTGCGTTTAAAAAAAAACAAACAAACAAAAAAAGCTCAGACAAACACAGACAAAAAGAAGCAGTGACCAAGAGCAGTCATGAAAAAGGAAAGACAAATAGTTACTCACGTTTATTACTTGTAAATATTTCCCCAAGAGGAATTTAACATGAAGTATAAAGATGTGCGAGGGCGGGACAAAAGATGGAATTGATCAGCGATTGGTCATTGGGAAACAGTGCTGGCCAGTGATTGGTCGCGAGTACGACACACTGATGATGAGACGAGCGAACCCGCTCTCTCGACTCGTTTATCAGCGCCTGTGATGTGAGCGGGAAAGCCGTATAAAAAAAAAAAAAAAAAGACTCAAAAGTCCAAATGCATTAAACATGACTCGTTAGCCAAACCAGGTCTCAACAAAAAGTTATGTCTGAGGAGAAAATACGCAATCATTCGTCAAAGATTACTCGATGACCTTTTATTAGCATTAGTAACAATCGATTAAAGGAAATTCCTTTGATTTTCCAATCTGGTAACCGAGATTAAACTGCAAACTTCAGTTACCAAGTCACGCGTTAGGAGTCAACACCACAACGGTTTAAAACATACTATACACCCCAATGTCAGACATTGGGCGAAATAAATAAATAAACAAACAAACAAATGAAAAAGAGCAGTAACTGGTCAAAACTTTTAACTAACGGATGAACTAAAATGAATCGGCAAGAGATACCGTACATCTATAAGATGGCCAATGGTGTCACCATGTCTAATAAAGCGGCCAGTGCGTAAACGCCCTGCTGGTGCACCTGATTCACTCGTATCAGCGCCACACACAATACACCGTAACGTGAACCATCATTTCAGCCACGAAGCACCATTTGAACCGCAATTTTCTACGTTCTTTGGAAATGAGCTGACACGATGAGACCTTTTAAATGTTCTCGAATGGTTCCTCAGTCCAATCCTGCGGTGTGACGTTTCTTCAGTTCCCCAATTAACTTCACTTCCTACCTGCAATTAAGTTTCGAGCACAACAAAAAAAATTTTACAAAATGGAAGAAAGACTAAGAAATGTGGTTTCATCTCGTCCAGCATGTCATTAAGTGTGTCTAGAGACAGTGTGAAGAAACGTAAAGCTAGGGAGGGAGTAGTAGAGATCAAAGCAAGCATGTGGCACATCAAGGAACATGTAAATCAATCAATCATATCGTCCATGATATATTACACACACACACACACACACTTCCTGTCTACAATAAGAATGCGTCTTCCTGCGATATTGACGATGTAGTCGATGGCGTGTTTACGCGCCGCAACGTGGCCATCTCACACATAGAACGAGAACAAGCACGGTTCTAACCCTAGATGAGGAAGAAGAATTAATCCCCAAAAAGGAGCTTCCGCCGTCATATGGAAGAGGCTCGTATGCTCGGACTTTGTTTACATGGACCGCAGCAATCTAACTATGGACCTTATTCTGAATAAGACAATATTGTGATTAAGGTGTTTACATGAGTTGCGTTTAGAATACTGTTCCCGTTTTACATGTTATATAACAGAGCCGTTAACATGACACGTCATAAGTTACCGCGCCAACGTCGTCCCTCCAGAATTTCACGTATTGACAGAGTTTGTCTATGTTATGGAACCGTATACAGTTTTTGGTGTTTCGTTTTTAAAAGCGCAGCTAATTATTAGTCATGCTGTACGCGCAAATAGACGACTGCTTGAAGCACTCGGCTGCGTCCCAAACCGTGTACTAACTGTCTATATAGCAGCTGAAATACATGTATTTCTCCTACTATATAGTAGATAAGAACAGGGTTTCGCATTCAGCCGTGCTCTCTCGTTTGCCGTCAAATGGTTGAGCGCTGCCGTGTGTGATCGTATCCTGTCGCAAAATGCGGTGAAAACTCCCACACGACGTTAATAGTGTGATTAAGATGTGTACATGTCTGTAACGCACTCTGATAATGCGACTAAAATAGAAATACTCCACACGCCTTAATTCCATTTGTGTTGACTTCGAGTATGACTTTAATCTGATTAAGGTCATCAATAATCTGTGTTTACGTGCTAGTTTCATAATCAGTCTTAAATCGGGTTAATATCAGATTATTGTCGCCCATCTAAACGTCCTGATTGCGTTTAAATACCGTTCTGATGTTTTGCAGTCTAGTTTAAATAGTTCAAACTGAACAAGTCTTAAACAGTTTAACAGCAGAAAAGTATTTTTTTTTTTTTACAACATTTCCATTTAGATTACGAATCCTGCTATGTAACAGAATAGTGTTTGCATTTTCAGTACAATTTTCATTTGTGAATACAATTCATATTCTATTAATTTTTTTAGCCTAGTTCATTGCTACAGTTTTGGTATTCGATGACGGTTAGGATTAAATTGGACTTTTTGGGATCAAGGTTTGTGTTTGCACGCTTCTCAAGACTGAGAGTTTGCCGATGTGACATGGAGCCAAAAACGATAGTGTTGAACGTTACAATTTTCACATCGCTAGCGCTAAAAACCGCCAGGAAATACCGTGATATAGTTTGAAGTCTCCATCACCCATCCAGACAAGCGACTCCTATCTCGTTAGTGTGAACACATAATATCCAGCAGTCCTTTACTCCGTTTTCAGACTACAGTACACAGAGCAGATGCAGAAGGGCTTGCATTTACGTTTTATTTATTTGTTGTTGCTTTTTTTTTTTTTTTTTTTTTTAATTCAGTTACAGTGGTGGAAATCACAACCCCACGACTAATGAAAGCGATATTTACTATTGAGCTTTAATAGCTCATAATGGATTTAACAGAACCCTCAATAACACAAAACTATTTGGAACCACGTGTGTTCTGTTCAGGAATAAAACAAAGCAGAGACTCTTATAAATAAAAAGCGTTATATTGAACATATTTAAATGACTCGACTAATATCTGAATAGTGATTATTGATGACTTTTATTATGGAAATTTGACCCTTGTGTGCAATTGATTTGACAGTTAAACTGGTATTACTTACATCATCTAACAATTACATTACTTATTATCTACAAGTAATTTGAAAACATATATATATATATATATATATAAACATTACTATACACTTTATTAAACATTAAAACAATTATGTAGAAACAGGTTTTTACTAGCTATAAACACAATGCTAGCTCATTCAAATTCCTGTTCAGCAGTGTTACGCTAAATCTCTCATTGTGTATTTATTTAATTTTTTTTATTATTCATTTGATTAAAATTATTACATTTTAAATGAAGTGTCGACATTAAATGCTAACACATTATTAAAGCTATCGAAACCATGCCTTTAAAAGTCCCCAGCTGTATTTAAGTGGTCGTTGACGTTCCTAGCTAGTTACTTAGCTAGCTAGCCCGTTAGCTACATGTGTATGTATACCTGTTCAACCGTCGCCGGATCCTCCGACTGCAGTCTGGAAGCATTCTCGTACTCATCCTCGCTGTTATAACCGGCGCCTTCTTCGGGATCCGAGCTCGGACCACCGCCTCCAGACGCACCGGGGCCGGTGCCTCCGCCTGTTACTCCGCCGGTGCAAGACGCCTGACGCCGCCTCTTGCTGAGCCCCGGACCAGAGCAGCAACTCCCTATTCCTATTCCGCCAGCACCGCCACATCCTACACCGCCCGTGAGCTCTCCGCGAACCCCCGAGATCCCACTTCCGTCTCCCGGCCCGGCTGGGGAACCCGAACCTACCGGAGGAGGCGAGGCCTGCTGCGGCCGGGAGCTCGACTCGTTCCGCCTGTCCTCCCTGGACGAAGGCGGAGCGGTCTGATACGACCACGGAGGCGGGGAAGCTCTGGGCCTGGCGCCCGTCCGCACGGCGTGGGAATGCGTGTGTGGGTGCGGATCGGATCCGCTCCGTCGGTCGGCATCGTCGGTGTGATCGGAAACACCAACGGACGAGCTCGGCTTCTTCTTGGGCAGAATCGTCATGTTGGCTAGCTAGCTGTCTATTTAAAGCAGATTGGGGTCGGAGGGAAGGGGAGGAGGCGGAGGACGAGGAGGGGGACAAGTCCTCCGTGTAAACGTTTTGCGTTCGATCGAAAGTCAACGTGAGCGTCTTCTTTGTCCGCGTGCGCGTCCTTGGACGTTTTTAATGAAAAGCCGAGTGGCCTTTTAACGTTAAAAGGCGCCGCTGTTGGAAACAAAAACAAAGCCACCGCTTCCCGTCCGTTCTCCACTTTCCACAAAACATCAACACACGGGTGACGGCATGCACACGTCACTTCCTTTCTGCAAACCGTTCTTTTTTCTATTCCTTAGTGTCCTAGGTAACGTCCACAAAACGAATCCTTGCGTACTAAATAGTATGCGCTGTCTAATTAGAACACTGCCTCTGGTCGCGGTTTCATTAGGCTTCATTCAAAAACGTATACTACCGCACTAAGTAGTGCGCAAGAGCAGAACTCGGCTACGTCCTTAAACATACTACCACTGGCTCTGTTTTTATTCTCCTACTGACCCACTAGATAGTATAGATTTTGGACCTAATCATATGATTAATATAAGTATTCCTCATACTTATTATTATTATTATTGGTGTTATACTAATGATTTATATTACTTCTACACAGTTTCTATTATCCATCCATCCATCTTCAACCGCTTACTCCTTTTCAGGGTCACGGGGAACCTGGAGCCTAGAGGCATCGGGCACAAGGCGGGGTACACCCTGGACAGAGTGCCAGTCCATCACAGGGCACAATCACATACACACTCACACACACATTCATACACTACGGACACTTTAGACACGCCAATCAGCCTAACATGCATGTGTTTGGACTGGGGGAGGAAACCGGAGTACCCAGAGGAAACCCCCGACTCACGGGGAGAACATGCAAACTCTGCACACTTATTATTATTATTATTATTATTATTATTATTATTATTATTAATGTTATACTAATGATTTATTAATATTACTTCTACACAGTTTATATTTTATTATTATTTTATTATTATTATTATTATTGGTGTTATACAAATGATTTATTAATATTACTTCTACATAGTTTCTACTATTTTATTATAATTATAATAATAATAATTATTATTAATGTTATACAAATGACTTATTAATATTACTTCAACACAGTTTATATTTTATTATTATTTTTATTATTGGTGTTATACAAATGATTTTTTAATATTACTTCTACACAGTTTCTATTTTTTTATTATTATTGATAATAATAAATTCATTTATCTTCTTAAATTTCTTCTTTCTTCAACTAATACATCCTCACCCATCACTTTTCACATTTGCTTTTTTTCCCTCACATTATTCTTTTTTCTTTATCTGATCCGTCCCCTTTTTCTTCTTCTGTAATTGGTGCTATTTCTTTAGAAACCTTGACTGCACGTACAGTAATAATAACAGTCACAAGTACACTGAGCTTGCTCCCTGGATTTTTAAGATTAGAATAGAATAAATTGGGGTTTTAAGCAAATATTAAAACAAATATAAGCAAATATTTTTTAATAATAATTAAAAAAAACCCTTATTATTTAAAACATTCTTATGAGCATGAATGTTGTGTATGAGGAAGGTGATTTCTTCAGATTCTTGGGTGGAAAATGTAAATGTGTAATTTATTTTGAACAAATATTTTTGTGAACACTTCTACACTCGTTTTCTAAATCCAACATCCATGCAATGTGACAAAAGAAAACACTCCGACAATAACGACACAACAGGAATTCTGTGATATTGGTGTTTATTTCTTTCCAGTGTTTCTGCTTACACTCATTGTTCTCCTACTGAGCACAGACCAATACACTGTAACAGTGTAAAATTAATTCCGGCCTAACTTGAAATATAACAATAGTCTCGATCTATTACAAAATACCCTGCTATTTACTGATAGAAAGCAAATATTCTAGCATCTCAACAGGTTCTCCCACCACCAGAGGGCATGTAGGGAGTGCAATAAACATCAGCCGTCATTAGGAATGATCGAAGAGGACAAAGTCAGCGGGGACCACAGGACAAAAAAAAACATCTCGTCGCCAGAACACACTCCTTCAAATGTCTGATTTGAGATCATTTATTCAAATAAACAAAGTGAATCCTGTTCATAATGCACACATTATTAATAACATTCAGAGTAAAAACAAGCAATCAAAGATATATATTAGATATAGAAAAAAAATTGAATATTTCAAAATTGTCTTTTGGGTTTATCTGATGATGTCTCAGCTTTGGTTCAAATAATAATTTATTACAATAATAATTTCAAAATGAAAACAAAAGTATACATCCCTGCATAATCAGACTGATTCATTTTGGCTTAATGTTCTCATGACTACTTTTCTTTAAAATGACACCACAACAAATATGATGTATAGATTTAATAAATGTAGATACATCGAGAGTATAGGACATAAAAGGACATTTCAAGCGCTTAAAAACACCCATGATCAGAGACTGAAGCAGACAGTTCATTATATTCCTACACGATATATATCTCTCTTTCTCAATCTTAATGTACTTTCCTCTCGGTGTGAAGAATTTATTTATTGCTGCAGAGGCTAATCAAATTATGCTGTGTGATAAAATGAAAATTAAACACGCAAACACTCGTTCCGTTCCTTTCTACATCGACACAATCCTGTTATCCGGCTTATGACACGTTTTAAAAGGGAAAGAGTATTGAATGTGGCAACATAATCAACAGTGAAATTACACAGGCTCTCATTAATGAAAATGCCAACCACATAATAAGGTGCGAAGCACACTGCGGCGCTCTAATAGTGCTGTTTTGTCTCTGTACATGAACTGGATTCGAAAAGAAACACTGATTAACAGACTTCTTTGGAAATTGCTATTGTGTTATTGTTTTAAGCAATTATCTGGATTTCCTGGGAATCAGAACTGTTTAGACTACTGGGCGGTGGTGTTGTTTTTTCTTTTCTGTTTAGCTGTGTATATCAGTAAACCACTAATTCATGCATAGGAATAATAACCAAATGGTAATTGATTCTAGATATGATGTTTGAATGTGCTTCTGGTGTTGGGTTGTCTGACGCCATAAGAAACATCAACAACAACTAAAGCCTCATATCAAGGTAATCATTAAGCTAAAGCCACTAGATGTCACTACATGTGTGAAAATTGATTGTCGAATCGACAATCGAGGAGGATAAAATAAACTATTGAACTGTTGAAGTAATCAATAGGTTGGGTTACGTGTCATAACCTCGGGAGGATTTAACACAGGATATAAATCACTGAAAAACCTCAAAGACAAAGTTCAAGCTACTTGGCTTAGGAGGCAGTGGTAGCTCAGTGGTTAAGGCATTGGACTACCAATTGGTAAGTTCAAGCTCCAGCACTGCCAAGCTGCCACTGTTGGGCCCTTGAGCAAGGCCCTTCCTTAACCCTCAACTGCGCAGATGTATAGATGAGATAAATGTAAGTCACTCTGGATAAGGGCATCTTATGTACCATCTACATGGTAGTACATTTATCTCTTCTATACATCTGAGCAGTTGAGGGTTAAGGGCCTTGCTCCAGGGCCCAACAGTGGCAGCTTGGCGCTTCTGGGATTTGAACTCAACACGTTCTGATCAGTAGCCCAATGTCTTTACCACTGCCCTGGTAAATGTAAATGTACTGTTGACCTTCCTAAGTTAACTTCTGGCATAAACTCTAGCATGAATAGAAATTCTCTAGCATTTTTTATTTTATAGCATCATAAGTACCTATTATTTAATAGCAAAATTGAACAAATCAGTAGCCTGGGCTCCTAGGACAAGCAGATTTCATGTTCAGGTCATCAGGTTGTTACCATACTTGTTACTGACTTTAGCAAAAAAAAAAAAATCATTTGGTATGCAGCTATATATAAATGCTATGTATAAAGCTATGTAATGCGCTTCATGGTGATGCTACATACCTTGGTGATCAAAACTGTGTTCCAAATCCCACCACTACCTGCGGCACTACACACACCAGCCATGGATCTACTGAGCTAGCTAGACGATTTGTCTAGCTGCTTACTCTTTGTCGAGAGCACACACACAATGTTTTACATCACAAACTCGTAGAATAAAGTGGAATACTCATAGAAACACAAACTCATTTCCTTTCCCTGTATTCATAACTAGCTTGCCATACTTTAATAGATTACATCAGCTATCGCTTTAAGCCTAGTCAGTTTCCAGGAACTTGGAACTGTGCAGATGAATAAACGGAGCATTTACGTGTCTGGCTAGCTAACGAATATATGATTTGTCTGTCTCTGAATAGGTAGAAATAATTACTTTTAGAACTTTTGTGTGAAGGCTACCAGCTTTGTACAGCGATAGTGTCAAATATAATAATTATTCAGAATAAAACAGTTAGTAATGTAGTACCTACACGTAATATTTGGTCTATACATCATATAAGTACATAAGTAATTATACACGTATAGTGTAGCTTAGCTATACACTTATATACCAAATGTATCCCTAAAAACATGTACATGTCTGACCGAAAAGAGTAGATTAATGTAGGTAACAAATGTGTAATAATCCTTATAATATTATATGATTAATATATCAACATTCTCCTGCAACTAAACGACTGTGAATTACTACGTGCGAATATTTACAAATAAACTAGCATTAGCAGTAAGAACTACTTACCTAGCCATTAAAGTCTGAATAGTTATTGTACAAAGTTCTGCTGTACAAATGCAGTAGTTTTCACACGTATTGCGATGTACGTTATGATCCAGAATGCAAGATCAGTTGCTTTGTATTTACCTGTTAAATTACTAGCGTAAAAAAAAACAACAACATGCTATCAAAATGTTTTGAGAGAAAGCACACAATTCTTCATGTGAAATATGGTTGGAAAAGAAGTTAAGTGTTGTCATTTATGTAGTACCTTTACTTCAGCCTGTAACGATTCCAGTTCATTGAGTGCCTTGATCTATCCGTCCTTCTCGGTTAGCATTTTAGTCAAACTATAAAATATATATATATATATATATTTTAAATAGACGTAGAAACAAAATAGAAACAGACATATATACAAACAATAAGACGTAGATGAACTAAAATACTTAAATACAAAAATGCAAATAACTACATGAAATAAATAAATAAATAAAATTAGCTAGCTTATAGCTAATCTTAGCATGAAACAGGAAGTGATGTGCCGTTAATGGTTTCGGGCTGCTGTGCTTCTTCTATATAGTTTTTCCGGGCCAAAAAGTGGAATATTCTTAACTAGCCAAATAACAACATTGTAAATACTCGGAATTGGGTGATTATATACATATACAGTATATATATATATATATATATATATACTAATTCCAGTTTTATATGCAGCCGAGTAAAAAAGGTTTGCATTTCCCATGATTTTA
>JAFFST010045328.1:77605-93162 GCA_022414735.1 Noturus placidus
ATTGGTTTGATGTTCCAAAACACTTAAGTGTGACAAACATGCAAAGGAACAGGAAATGAGGAAGGGGGCAAACACTTTTTCACACCACTGTAATCGTCATGCTGCTCAGCCCTATTGCTGTTGAAATACAATAATACATTGACTGGTTCCCTAACTAAGCGACAAATCTGAACTTATCTGAGCATTACCTTCCTGGCATTGTTTTGTGATTAGCTTTCACCGCATGGATTCACAAACAGCTTCTTAGAAATGTATTTCAATTAACCCATAGGGCAAAAGCAAAAGCGCAGACTATTATAGCACGTTTTTTGTTCTAACGCACCTATTTTCGGGCCTTGCACCTTGTTTTCTAAATTTTACGTCTCAAGAGAAAGAATTACTGAATTAGACGATCACGCTCTCTATTTAAGATACCGTTTACATTACATTTATTCATTTAGCAGACGCTTTTATCCAAAACGACTTACAAATGAGAGCACACTCACACACCAATGGTAGCAGAGCTGCATGCAAGGTGCTAGCTTGCCATCGGGGGCAACTTAGGGTTCAGTGTCTTGCCCAAGGACACTTCGGCATGGGATCACCCGGGCCGGGATTCGAACCGCCAACCCTACGATTAGTGGATTAATAGACAACCCGCTCTACTGACTGAGCCACAGCCGCCCTGTTTAAACGCCGTACAATGTTTTATTGGGTTACTTGGGTTGTAGGAATATGCTGTAGTTCCAGAGCACGGTTTGTAGTCTGCTTTTCTTTGATTGGCGTCATTAGTCATGAAGATACGTCCAAGATCTTTGTAATTTTGTGTTGTCTGTTCATTGGTGCGTCGATGTATAGGTTTACGTCATATAGTACCATTAAATGTTGAATTTTGACTCTTTGATGCATCCTGAGTCTACCGGTGTTCATATTCAGCATTTATAAGAGTTATATATTCAATATGACTGAGTGGAAGTCCTACTGTCCTGACTTCTTTAAAATACAATAAAACCATTTTGTTCCCAAACAAATATCTCTGATCATTTATCCATTTTTTCAATAAAAACAATTCAATAGAAAGCACACTCTTCCAACCAAGCCTGTCTATATACTCTAAACCTCCTGAAGTCATGCTCGGATGCAGCGTCGCAGTGTCAGACAGCGTAATGCCGAATGACAGACGTATCCTAATCCCCGTGACCCGGTCCCACATTAACAACAGAGCCCTGAGCTCCGCGCTGCCGCGGCTATGTAATTCCTGTACACTCCTTTTCCCTTGAATCCCTTCGTATGGGATATTTCAGTAATATCAGGAGCAATACTCAACACTGGTCCTGACACTGTGTTTATATCCTCATTATTACGGCTGCAATATTTAACCAAGCTGCCAGCACTGACTCACAGATCAAAATGATTCACAGCGTGCGGATGGTTTTCATACTGAGACGGGCGATTTTATTAAAACACAAGCAAACAAGACAAAACAATGAGTAGAAGGGCTAAAAACAAAGATTGTAAAAGGTTGTTTTTTTAAAAAAACAACAACACACACAAGAATCTAACAATGAGGTAATAAGACGCAGTAAGGTGACCAACTGTTACAGTGGGTGCAGGATTATAGAACCTGGACTTGGGTGGTTTGGGTGCCCTTGTACCCACTGTAGTCTCAGATTGGCTGACAGGAGTAGAAACCAGTTGTAGCTTATCCACTTCAAGGTTTGACAAAGTACTGAGATGCTTTTCTGCTCATCACGGTCGGAAAAATGGTTATTTGTGTTACCATAGCCTTTCATCCATCCATCCATCCATCCATCCATCCATTTGGGGAATGGATTCGAGGACCCGGAAGCCTATCCCAGTGGGCTCGGGCGAGATGGTGGGGAACACCCTGGACTGCAGTGTACGACTGCACACACATTCACAGACCCATTCACACACGACGGAGAATTCGGAAATGCCATTCAGACTACAACACATGTCTTTGGACTGGGAGAGGAAACCGGAGTACCTGGAGGAAGCACGCAAGCATGCAAACTCCACACACACAGGGCGGAGGTGTGATTCGTGTCAAGGCAGCTGTGGCTGGATTGGTGGTTCGACATCTGGACCACGTGCCTCCGAATGCCGAAGTGTCCTTGAGCAAGACACCGAACCCCAAGTTGAGAAACAGTGTAAATCGCTTTGTTACCGCTAAGGTTAAAAGGTACTATATAAGTGCGGATCATTTACCATTACTTTCCGCCCACAGACCTGACACCAAGTGGACGATTTACAGCTCGCTAGGTATAAAAATCCCAGAAGATCGGGCGGCTTCAGCCCATCTCACACCAACATCGTCACACCAACATCGTCACAAAGATCATGTTTTCCGGTTTGATGTGAACCTAAACCTGCATCTGCATTATTTTATGCATCGCTCTGCTGCCACATGATTGGCTGATTTAAAATGCATTTTTAGTTAGAATATATATACATACACACACACACACATATATATATATATATATATATATATTCCCCCAGACATTACAATGTTTAATATTAGTGGCAATTCTCATTTCAGAGCAGGCACAACATTTCCAGAAATTTTCATCAGACTCCAGATTCTACAGTAGGTTCATTTTCCTAATGTTTATTGCATCATATATGCGGGTCCTTTTGTCGTTATTGTAAGGCTCTGGGAAATAATCATCAGTACAAATAGGTCATGACTCTACAGTAGGACATAAAGAGGTTGATGTCAAATGACCTCAGACTCTAATGACCATAATATGTTTTCATGATTTGTTAAATAGCCAAAAGGGTCAAAAAGACACAGATTCTGTGTGTGTGTGTGTGTGTGTGTGTGTGTGCGTGTATGTATTACTGTGCTCTGCTGGTACCTCAAGGCCTCTGTATTTAATAACAAAAAGCCAGGCAGTGAAGCTCTTCCTTGCATTAAGTGCTGATCAGTGGGGCAGATCCTGGTTAGCCCGCTCCTTGGTAAATAAATGTCCGCACTCAGTCCAGTGAACAGATGAAGTACTCTGTGAGGCTCGGAGTTTAATCTAAGAGAGATTATCGAGCCAGATGTTTACGAATCCAGCGCAATAT
Source organism: Noturus placidus (assembly GCA_022414735.1). NCBI lineage: Eukaryota > Metazoa > Chordata > Actinopteri > Siluriformes > Ictaluridae > Noturus > Noturus placidus. The sequence goes on from JAFFST010045328.1 coordinate 80,678, forward strand.
AAAGGTTTGTTCTAAGCCATGTGGCTTTTTATTGTAATTTCAACCGTATATAGCTGGGTACAGTACGCAGTGAAACGAAACAGCGTTCCTCCAGGACCACGGTGCAACATAAAACAACACGCTAATGACATGTGACGACACAGAACCTAAAAAAAGACCTACACATTCTACATAAAGTGGACGTGCAATCGTGTGCAAACAACACAAGACGGTACCGAAAACAGAACAATACAGTCAGCACAGTAAGGGACAGTGTAGCACCGACCAGTACACAGTACACAGTTCTAGTTTCATCATACCTCCAATGACAATAACCCCGTTATGTGGAATTACCGTGCTTGTTTTTCTCCCAAATTTTTCTCCACAATTTAAAATCTTTTGGAATTTTTTTTTATTTAAATTTCGGTTTTAAAAGAGCTTCCCGGCACGGAAGATATCACCACAACAGTACAACTTATTATACACGGCACATTTTAACCAGAACATGGACCATGTTATTTTATATTTATCTTGGAAATATGCTAAAATAGTCTAAAACTCTAAAAGAAAACTAATAAAAAAAAATTTCAAAACGTCAAATCAAAAAAAATTTTATGCTAGTCTGGCTAAAACAATTAAATAAATGATGTCGATATATATCTCATACTAATAATCCCCCCCAAACAAACAAACAAATAAATAAGCAAGCAAAACTCGAGCATGTCTACTAATTTTTTTGTTTTTAAATACAAATTGTTCCTTCTGGGGCGCACGGTGGCTTAGTGGTTAGCACGTTCGCCTCACACCTCCAGGGTCCAGGGCTCGAGTCCCGCCAGGGCCCTGTGTATGCGGAGTTTGCATGTTCTCCCCGTGCGTCGGGGGTTTCCTCCGGGTTTCCTGCCCCACTCCAAAGACATGCATGGTAGGCTGATTGGCGTGTCTGTAGTGTATGAATGGGTGTGTGAGTGTGTATGTGATTGTGCCCTGCGATGGAATGGCACCCTGTCCAGGGTGCCCGATGCTTCCTGGGATAGGCTCCAGGTTCCCCGTGACCTTGATTAAGCGGTAGAGGATGGATGGATGGATGGATTATTCCTTCTGTAAAGCTGTGATTTCTTTCTCCAACCTGACTAACAGGATGAATTTCTCGTAATAGTCATGTGATATCGATCACGCACACACAAACTCATGTCCATGTTTTACTTGTGTACATTTTCCAGTTATAATATAGATAAAATGATGAATACTTAATTTCTCTTCATTACTCGGAGGACATTTTAGCAGTGCAAATACAATCCTTTATGAACAGTATGAAGTGTAATATCAACAGACGTATATCCAGTATGCTACTCAAGCCTGTCACTGATAGTTAGCTCTCTGTCGCTGAGCTGTTGAATACTGGTATGTTACTGGCTAATAATCCATTTTTACCCACATGGTAATAGTCTATTATTGTTTTACGATATTAACCTTTTAAAATGGCTGCATGTGTAAATATCTGGTTAGCATTTATCCATCAATCTGTCCAAATTCATGAACCATAGAAGCCTACTGTCCTGTTGTTGCTCTATGTCCATCCATCCATCCATCTTCAACCGCTTACTCCTTTTCAGGGTCACGGGGAACCTGGAGCCTATCCCAGGAGGCATCGGGCACAAGGCAGGGTACACCCTGGACAGGGTGCCAGTCCATCGCAGGGCACAATCACATACACACTCACACACACATTCATACACTACGGACACTTTAGACACGCCAATCGGCCTAACATGCATGTCTTTGGACTGGGGGAGGAAACCGGAGTACCCGGAGGAAACCCCTGACACACATGTATTGGATAGAAACTAGCGGTGTAAAGCAGTGCAACAAAACTCTATTTGTATTTGTGCAGAACTCCAAAGATCTGTATCTGTATTCGAATATATGCTGAATCCGACTTAATTCAAAAGTGGGTAGCCTGTCCCATCATTTTCACCCTCAGTGTATTAAAACTACAAAGTGTGGAGGTGAGGGAGGGGGATGGGGCGCGGGATTATGGACGCCTGCATGTTTGTCTTTTGTACGAAAATAGTAAGAAGCGCTGCTTTGTTTACTTCTGTGAGCAGCCATGTTGATTTGATGCCACTTGCTGGGTGGAGAAGTTGAGGGAGCGTTTTCTTTGTTTTTTTTCCCCTGGTTGGTGGTCAGGAACGAACAGGTTACGACCTGTAATTGAACGCAGCATTCGACCATCACAGGAAGTGTTTGGGTTTTCTTTCTTTTAATCGTCATTATGTGTATCTATTAAATCTTAGCCCTGCCAGCATGGCATGTAAATCCTGTCTCTGAACGTTCCTCAACCTCAGCTATATGACTCAAGTCCATAACGCACACGGCTGAATCCCACTCATGCAGTATTCAATTCAATTCTATTCCATTTGGTTCGTATAGCGCTTTTAACAAACGGACATTGTCTCAAAGCAGCTTCACAGAAACATATAAACACAGGATAGAGATTTTAAGTGTGTGAATTTATCCCTATTGAGCGAGCCGGTGAGGAAAAACTCCCTAAGATGATATGAGGAAGAAACCTTGACAGGAACCGAGCTCAGAAGGGAACCCGTCCTCATCTGGGTAACGACAGATAGTGTGAAAGTAAAGGGAAGTTCATTATGGTCTTAACATGAAGTCTGTTTGTTGAACTACTCCACTGTTCACTATTGTTCAGTATTGGTATTTTAATACTTTTTGTAGGATCTTGAAGGATCTCAATCCTGATGCCAAGGTTAAGACTCTAGTCAGAACCTTCCCGATGAGACACCTATCCGGTGAAACATTGCGGCAAGATTTCTTCCAAAAAACTGAAAGAAATCTGTATTTGTATTTTCGTCATTCAATTACATCGCTCATAGAAACGCATTCCTGAATAGAAAACGTACTGATAATACTGGGGCGGCTGTGGTGCAGGTGGTAGAGCGGGTTGTCCACTAATCGTAGGGTTGGCGGTTCGATTCCCGGCCCACGTGACTCCACATACCGAAGTGTTTTAGGACAAGACACTGAACCCCAAGTTGCTCTCAATGGCAAGTTAGCGCCTTGCATCGCAGCTCTGCTCCCATTGGTGTGTGAGTGTGTGTATGAATGAGAACCAGTGTAAAGCGCTTTGGATAAAAGCGCTATATAAGTGCACCTTTAACATTTTGATAATAAAGTGTACTGAATTATACGCAATACAAACACGCTGCTGTTGCTCTATATAATATATTTGATTTAACCCACTAGATAAGAGTTTCATGCTGAACAACAACCCTGGACAACCTCGTGCTCTGCTCAGAAGCACCGAGGACGTGTGTTTACGTGTGCTTACGACACCACCGTGATCTCATTTCTGTAATTACCGGATTAACCCCGTAAAGCCTCGGCTTATTATTCAGTTATGAATCGTTCAGTATCTTTAATGAAACTAATAGGAAGAGACCACTGACAGCTCTTGGGAGGTTAAAGGGTTAAACTGGTCATAAAAATCACATACTGCGTTATTTGTCGATCAGACGGACGCTGTTATTGGGATTTCTAGAGATCCGATCCTGGATTACAGCCTTATAATTGAGTTATTTAGTGCAGGTACAACGTTAATCTGATATATGGTGCTATTTTTACATCTGTTGTAGTGCACAAACATAACGAGCCGCGAGACGTGCAGTGAAAGGCGACGGAGCGGAGATTTTTTTCCTGAAGCAAAACCTCAGATAAACTCGCTATTTTTTGATCCAGTGAATTTGAGAAAAAAAAGAAAGAAAGAAAGAAAGAAAGAAAGAAAGAAAGAAAAAGCTGGCTTTAATTTAGAAGTGTTCTGTCACATGCTCGAGGGTTTATTACTTACAAAGCAACTGTAGAGCTGTGCAATATGTACGCCTTTTATTTAAAAAAAAAATAAAAGCCATTATTGAGTGACTGATGTGGATTTGCTGTCAGGTGAGAACGGCTGCGTTGTTCTTCCTCACATGACTTTACAGGAATTAATTCAGACTGAACATCATAACATCTGAAACGTAGAGTTTCAGATCAAATGTTAGAACTGTTACAATGAATCTGTTACAATTGTTTTAATATAGCTAAGTGAAGTGAAACATTTTCCCATTAAAGACACGGACAGAATGACCCTCTTCCAACTGACCCCTGGTGATGTCACCGCTGGGCTTCACATCTGACCAATCAGCAGCTTAGATTTAAACACACGCTCTCACACACACACACACACACACACACATGTACGCACACACGCATACACATAGACGCACACACACACACACACACACACACACACTCACACACACACATTAATTTCCCTTCATCCGTTTCTCTTTCTTTTTTTCTGCTAATTTCACATTACATTTCATTTTTTCTCTTTCTTCCTTTATTTCTTCCTCATTGTCTCTCTCTCACACACACACATCCTTTAGGCCACACCCTTCCTTCCTTTCTTTCTTTCTTTCTTTTTATTAGCTTTTTATTAGATTTCACATTGTGTATTTCATTTGTATTCATCTCTTTCTTTCTGTATTTCTTCCTCATTGTCATTTTTTAACATTTTAACATTTTCTAACATTCTTTCGCTTTGCCGCCCCCTTTATTTATTTATTTATTTATTTATTTATTTGTTTATTTATTTATCTATTTATTTATTTATTTATTTATTTATCTATTTATTTTTATTTGCTTATTTCAGGTGAGTGTTTTCTTCAGTTTATTGCCATTTCCTTATTTTTCTCTTCATCTCTTTTGCCCTGTATTTCTTCCTCATGGTCCTTTTTTCTCTCTATCCCTTCTGCTTTTCTCACATCATCTCGTTCTCGTCACCCTTTTGTTCTTTCTTTCTTTCTTTCTTTCTTTCTCGTTCTCCCTCTATCTTCACCTTTTCTGCTTTTCGCGCGTCACCTCGTTCTCTTTACCCCACCCTTTCCTTCTTTGTTTCGTTCATCCTTTCTTTTACCATCTACCTAATTATGTCACATGATCCATTTCCTCCATTTTCCTTTTTTTCCCCCCTCGCTCTTCATGGGTACGACTCTCTCCAAAACCCCCCCGCCCCTACCCAACCCCTTTCTCGTCACCCTGCCTTTCTTTCTTTCAAAAAACTTTTTTCTCCATCTTTCTTTCCGTATCATGTCACTCCATCCTTTGTGTATTTCCTTCAGGAAATGTGAATTTAGTTCATTATTCAGTGTTTCACTGCTGCAAATTAACAGCCAAAAAGTACACGCATGACCGGGTAAATGAAAAGTAAACCCGACAGCCGTGAGTCACAGAACTTCTTGCTATTTCACAGCTGTGGTGTAAAACCTGATGATGATTATGGTGGCATGTCTGGGTATATGTAGCGCAGGGCTGCTCTCTGCTTCCTGAACGCACTCTTTCTCATCTGCTATGCTCCGACATGGCCTCACATATTTGCAAATGCATTGGAGGTGATGAAAAATGTATGCGCAACTCATTAATAATTGAGTCAGGTCTACACTCGGGTCTTTCATTTCCAGCCCCGACTTCTTCTTTCGGTGGCACATGAACGAGGAGGATGGAGCAGCTGTTAATTGGTGCAGAGAGCTAAATCTGGAGTGTCACAATCTGTCAACATCTCGCCAACATCCTCCACACCCCTGACCCACCCTTTCTCACATGTTCACACGTACAAATGATGACTGACAAGCATTCTCCTTTTCCCTTCTGCTCTGAAGGATGCATCATGTCTCCTGAATATGATACACGGTTCAAGAATCTGTGATTCCTTTCCATAGCAACACCGCCCAAGCTGCCGTTATCCGGACTTGACCTTTTCAGGTAGCCGTACTTCCGAACCTTTGAGACCGGCGTCCTTTCTCTGGGATTTCTTCCAAAGCTGATAAACACGGACACACGATCTCACTCTCTCACATCTTTTCTCTTCCAGCTGAAGTGAACCAATGAGATTTCTCTTAATTCGATTCCAAACTGAGACTGAACGCATGCCGGAGGTGATTATGAGGCAGAAAAGCTGTGGGCGATGTTCTCCTGATCTGATAGCCATCTGATACACATCAGCCTCTGCAGCTGTGTTTTGGAGTGAGCGTGATGTTTGAATTGCTGCCGACAAAATTTTATTTATTTATTTATTTATTTCAATCCAGCCCTAGAATTTCTTTCCACTTATTTCTAAGAGCTTTAAACAATAAATATTTCGAGTACACATGGTATTTTGTTAAAAATGAAAAAAAAAAATTATATATATATATATATATATATATTACAACCCAAAAAAAAACAGCTGGACAGTAACAAGTCTATGAGCAAATAAATAAATAAATAAATAAATAAAATGCCAGTTTAAACAGCTGCTTGTCACCCACGAGAGACAAACCTGAAGAGCTGAAAGTGTATCCTAACTCTAGACAGTACAGACAGTCTATCTGAATGAGAAAATAAAAATAAGGGAAATAAATCTAACAACCAGCTCAAAAAAAAAAAAAAAAGGGAAAAAGAGGTTTAGCACCTTTAGAAGTCACTCCTGACAAACACGGAGATGGACGGAAACGCATCTATGCCTTCCTTTATCTCTATTCCTCACTCGGATTTTCTCTCCCTTCCTACTTCTTCCCTCTTCTCCACTCTATAGCCTGAGCCCTGTGGAAGTACGGAACAATTTCCGATTGGACCGATAGAATACGAGCGCGAAAAGAAGAAACACAGATACGGGAAGAGAGATAAGGCAACATGGTGGAGGAGAGAAGTCAGAGAGATACGGGAGATGGAAGTAAAATGCTTGTCTCAGGGGAGACGAGTCTTGTTCAAGGACACAACCGGAGCTCTTTCATGATTCTAGAGATATAAAAGCGCCCGCTTTCTCTCTTTATTATTTTTTTGCTCTCGCTCGCTTGCGCTTTCTCTCTCTCTCTCTCTCTCTCTCTCTCTCTCTCGCTCTCCCTCCGCCCACAGCATCACTTGAATGGAACGCCGGGCTCTCTGAAGTTCATTTAGCCCGTCCTCTCCGATCAAACCTCTCCGTAATGAAGCTCTTCAGCGTATTACTGCGAGTATTGACAACATCCTCCACGCCACTCAACCCGAGCGTGAAGCAGCCGGACGTCTAAGTAACTCACTCGAGGCAGGTCATTTCACAGTGAATTGTCACGGACGTTACGCAAGGCTCTAACGGCATTAGCAAGACGATATTTGCCTGTGCCCTTCAAAAACACGTCCACTGGCTCTGCATGGAGTTTCAAAACAGGCCTGTTTCACGTTACACTTCTTCAGTGCAAGGAAATGAGCAAATAGTATATAGTGCAGATCTGACGCCAGGAATGATATTTTTAAGAATGTGACATCACAACTAGAGGCATTACAGTGCCGCGGCGTCAGGGTTAGTCGTGGTGTACGATCGGACAGTTACGTTTCCATTTCCTATCCGTTTTTGTGTCTGGATGCCAAAATGTAGGTTGGATTTCACAACCTCGTCCCTCTGGACTCGCCCTAAAATCACATGACGGCAGCCTCTGTATCTCTGCACAGGGGGCTTCGAGTGCACTAAAAACCCTTTACTGCTGTAAACACGTTACACGACGACCTCTGGTGCCACTCCTAGCATGTTCATAACGTTATAACAAACAACGACTGTCAAACGTGTAGAAAAACATGGCGTCGCTGACAGAACTAATCGAAACAATGGTTTATTGTCAACTGAGCAGCACTGACACACTCTCTTTTGGCTTGTGAGGACAGCGGGATAAATTCTCGGTCCGTACAGGATTTCGCAGTGTTGTCGTGATTGTTGCTGCCGACGCCCCGAATTGGCGAGAGTTGTTCTGCACGGTCTTTCACAGTGATGTTTGTTGATAACATCAACAGATGAGACCCATTTAGCTGTACTCCTGTTCGACGTACGTGAATCAAAGAGGGATTTGGTTGAATGTGAGTTGTGACGACGTCACATGATGCGTCTTGGCCCAAATCTATAGAAAACCTGTGGTCATTTTGAAAAATCCCAAGCTCCTCTTTGGATTCGGACCTCTGAGGAAACACACACACACACACACATTGTTCTGGCTTGTACATCTGGTCCATACAGACATGCACCAGATTTGGTGCTTGGGCCCCTTTTTTCCTAATGATGTAATATCTCCACATAGTTTCTCCTACCACTGTTATATGGATGAAACCCAAATCATCCTCTCCAGGTCGATACATGATGACACGATATCATCACATTCCGACAGACATCTCATTACCGATGGCAGCTTGCCACCTAAACCCAAAACGCAGAAAGACTGAGCAGCGCTAGGTTGATGAACACGCATGACCACACCTTGATCTCCATTCTGTTCCCTTTGAGAACTCACTGATCAGATCAGATCTTCTGGAAGGTGTTTGATGGTCTACAAACACGTGTAGTTTGCTCCTGTACAACATCAGGAGGATTCTACCATTTTCCTCCAAGGAGGCACGTCAAGTGATGGATGAGTCTGTCATCGTCTCGAGACTTGAGTCAGAATGATGCACCAAGTCACACCACTGCTGAGTTCCACTGGTATCCAGTAGCTGTCCACGTACGTCTTAAAACACTGATGCGTATCTACAAAGATAAAAATGCACCAGCCCCATCATACCTAATGGTAACGGTCAACTTCTGTTCAAGACACGAATCTAGCTTGGCTTGACTGAACCTCCTTCAAGCCTGGAAATCTTAATATCCATGCTAAAATCTGGTGGCTAACATAAAACCTGTCGTTTCCTCATTTGAGACGGGTCTTCTGTCATTTATGCACGCTAATAAATTAATCTACCTAGTAAAAACCATTGTATTGTCAGTCAGATCGCTCCATGGCCGACGTGTGTAGCAGAGCAGGGGGTGGGATTCAGAACGAGAAGCGGTACAGCGTCAAGGTGCGTCACACCACAGTGAGCTACATACTAAATGATTTTTTTTTCTTTTCCTGGTTGTTGATCCTACTTGTCTGCCAGGCAACTATGAATAAAAAAATATAGCAAATATAAGCAATGTAAACCATCCCAGGTGCCCAAGCGACTGATTTGCACCCCCTGCCTGAGAATTGTTTTTGTAAGTTGCTCTGAATATGTGGGCCTGCTGAATTGCGTTAACATAAATGTAAGTCTAGCAAAGTTCAACGACTCATCGGAATGATTCTCACTGTGGGGAAATAACTTTTCTCCTAATCGTATAGCTGTGATGTAATGAACTAAGCTAACATTCTATATACGCAACAAAAGCAATCAACACCACCACTACACAACCAGGATGAAACAGTACTAAACTAATACTGTTCCTTATTGATAGGGTCATAATTGGGCGGCTGTGGCTCAGTCGGTAAAGCGGGTTGTCCACTAATCGTAGGGTTGGTGGTTCGAATCCCGGCCCGGGTGATCCCATGCTGAAGTGTCCTTGGGCAAGACACTGAACCCTAAGTTGCCCCCGATGGCAAGCTAGCACCTTGCATGGCAGCTCTGCTACCATTGGTGTGTGAATGTGTCTCATTTGTAAGTCGCTTGTAAAATGTAAAAATTATATTTCTGTAAAGCTGCTTTGAGACAATGTCCATTGTAAAAAGTGCTATACAAATAGATTAATTATTATAATGGCTTAGTGGTTAGCCTTTTTGCGTTTTGCCTCACGCCCCCTGGGTTGGGGGTTCAAATCCCGCCTCCGCCCGGTATGCACGAAGCTCGCATTTTCGCATGGGGGTTTTCTCCGGGTACTCTGGTTTCGTCCGCCAGTCCAAAGACATGCACTGTAGGCCGATTGGCATTTCCAAATTGTCCGTGTATTGTGATTGGCACCCCGTCCAGGGGTCCTCCACCTTGTTCCCTGTGATAGGATCCAGGCTGCCCTGTAAGCGGTATGGAAAATGATTGGACAGAAAGTGATCCCTTTAATGAGCTTTTACAGTGTAGTAGTCCTTAATGTAATAAAAATACAAACCATTTTCCCTTCACATGCGCACAGTGGTTAGCACATTCGCCTCACACCTCCAGGGTCGGGGGTTATGTGGCCATGTGTGTGTGGAGTTTGCATGTTCTCCCCGTGCTGCGGGGATTTCCTCCGGGTACTCCGGTTTCCTCCCCCAGTCCAAAGACATGCATGGTAGTCTGATTGGCGTGTCTAAAGTGTCCATAGTGTATGAACGTGTATGTGATTGTGCCCTGCGATGGATTGGCACCCTGTCCAGGGTGTACCCCGCCTTGTGCCCGATGCTCCCTGGGATAGGCTCCAGGTTTCCCCGTGACCCTGAAGTGAAGGATAAGCGGTATAGAAGATGGACGGATGGATTTTCCATTCATGGTACCATGTTAGCAACAACGTCACGTACAGTTTGGTACCTTTATTTCTGCTGGTATTACAGTACATCACTGCTAAGGCTATGTGTGTAGGTGTAGTATTGTCTTGAAATATGCATCAGCCAGATTTTTATTTTCAGCCAGCCATACCTTGCCAAACTCAAGTCTCACAACATGCAAGTATGTACCCTACTGCATTTGTTGTGTGTCTGTGTCTGTGTATGTGCGTGTGTACATGTGTGTGTGTGTGTGTGTGTGTCAATCTGATTATTACTGACTGATTCTCCTCGGTGCAGTTTCTCGCTCACTCGGATTCCAACCACATTAAGACTGCAGTAATCCACCCTCATATTTATCATCTCTGCTGTAGCACCGTGGCCTGATTTCATTCACTGCAGGTTTGAGGTGTGCATGTATTTGTCAGGAACACAGACTACAAGCACACAAACATCTGAAAGCAGCATTTCAGTGTTGGAGTGACATGACAGGAGGAAGCCACAGGAGAATTTAAAGAAATATGAAAAATGCACCACACACACACACACACACACACACACACACACACAGTGAATACTAATAATGGGTTGTGTGTATATTCGAGGCTGTCAAATTCCTTTAAAAATTGCACCTGAATTCTGATTACTTAAAAATATAGCCTCATGCATGTACGTATTTTCACATTAATGGTTCTATTATCATATGGGTGGCTGTGGCTCAGTCGGTAGAGCGGGTTGTCCACTAATCCACTAATCGTAGGGTTGGAGGTTCGATTCACGGCCCGCGTGATCCACATGCCGAAGTGTCCTTGAGCAAGACACTGAACCCTAAGTTGCCCCCGATGGCAAGCTAGCACCTTGCATGGCAGCTCTGCTCCCATTGGTGTGTGAGTGTGTGTGTGAATGAGACACAGTGTAAAGCGCTTTGCCATCATGTTATACCGGAAGACGTTAGCAGCACTGCTACAAAGGTGCGTTCATATCACACAGTGTGGAAGGTGAAAATTGTGTCGCTTTCTTAAGCAAAGAGAAATCCTGATTTATTGTACATAGAGTGTGAGATAACGGTGTTGTGGAATCGGAAGTCTAAGGGGGGCTTTCACACTGGGAGTTTAGTCCACCACAGATCGCGAAAGCTGTCGCGCAGGCCGAGACGCGCACTGCGGTACCGAACCTGAGACTACCTGTAGAGTAGGAAGTGGTCCGAGTTCGATTGCAAGGTTGGAAATGTTCCAGGAAACAATCGCACTCAGATTCGGACCGCGTCCGAGAGTAAAACTGGCTGTGCTATCTGGATGGGTGACATGTGACATGAACCAATTGTGAGCGTCCGTGCGCTCGTGCATCTAGAATAAAGTAAAGCGCTTTCGTCTGGATGTAACACGTCGCCCTGCGACGCAGCATGAGCAGCAGTTTCGAAAACATGCGCTTTTTCTGACTTCACATGTTTCCGAGGAAGCACACGTTAGCCTTCACCCTCCCCCGCTGTTACCTGTTGTGTAACAGGTTAGACCAAGCTGTTACACAATGCTAGGCAGCGTTAGCTAATCAAATTTCTCCATGCAAGTCAGCTTGCTTGTTTTGCTATTTAACTGAGAATAAAAATAACCCTAAAGCAAAAAAAAAATCATGATAACGCTGATAAAGTGTGTGTGACGTGTTAGACGGCGTTCGTTATCTTTGTCATGAACGGGCCCTCATGGGTTCTCCCGCGATCCGTTGGTTGATTTAGTGTTAGCGTTAGCGTTTCTTTCTCTGCTGCTCTTGGACCTGAAGCGAGCTGCAGTTCTGTTCGACACTTTTTAAGCACTTTCAAAGTCAAACAGCTAGATCTAATTAATGATAAATGGTGTAAATGAGGCATTTAATGGTTTAAGACAAAAAGGGAACACTGCTAATGGGTTGTAAATTCTGGCACGAGCATGCTGTACAAGCCCGCAGGGTGAGAGCTGCAGAAAGCTGACTGAACTACAGTTTAATTCCTTTTTAAAACAGCTGTATATTTAAGAGCCAGGGAGTGTGTAAGAGGACAGGGGTGAGGGATTTACCACACTTTTTAAAATAAAATAATTTGTGCCATTGATGTCCTCTGTGTACAACCTTGCCTCAGTGGTGTAGCTAGGAATTAATTCCGATGAAGTGCGCGTGAATTTTAGATGACAGCCATTACGTGACAAGCAGCCATTAATCAGTTTCCACCTTCTTCTC
>JAFFST010045329.1:0-21967 GCA_022414735.1 Noturus placidus
GGACGCGGGCGCTCACCGGGTTTGGGCCTTGGTTGCAGAGTGCGATGGACGCGGTCTAAAAGTGGCGCTTTGTCCAGTTTGAAAGCCTCCTTAAGCAGAGTGGAGACAGAAGCCGGTGTGGACGAGCTGGTCGAGTCCTCAGGGACACCGATGATCCTAATATTATTGCGCCGCGACCTAGCTTCGAGGTCTTCACACTTAAAGTCCACTCTGTTTAACTCGGCAGAAAGCTGCTCTACTTTAGCCTGTAGCGTAGCAATATCACTGCAACAGGTAGAGAGCGAAGTTTCCACTTCCCGCACTGTGTGTTTCAGAGCACTCACCTCCGACTGAATATTAGTGATACAGGCTGTAAATTCAGTCTTTATGGCCTGAAGCGCGGTCTTAATAAAAGTTAGGTTTTCACCTAAGGCGCTGAAGCTCAGCTTTGAAAATGGCCGCCATCTCGTGTCAGAGTGAGGCGAGCAGCTCCTCCTTGAATCCGAAAGGGAGAGCGGGAATAACAACAGCCTCACCTGGGGAAGAGACATCGCTCACAGGCGAGGATGTAGCGTGCGGAGCAGGCCGCTGTAGCGAAGCAGAAGAATCACTTATCACCTTTGGTGGCATTTTGGACCACAAAAATGAAAGCTAAAGTGTTACAAAACACTCCACAACACTTCACAAAAAAAAAACCTCCACAAAAAAGCGCCTATAGAATTATATTAAATGGAGTTGCAGGAGCCCCGAAAGTTGCGTCTTACTCCATCTCTCGCTCAGCCGGAAGTCAATAAGGGATAAGTTTGACAAGTGTATGACTGCATATATAAAGTACAGTGGACAGTGAGACAATTTTCATAATTTTGCCCCTGTACACTCCTGTTATTGAGACCTTGAGCTTTGTCTTAACAGTTTAGGAAGTACAGCCGGTTTTTTTTTTTTTTTGTTTTGTTTTTTGTTTTACAGAGTCCCTCAAAAGTAATTGGTCACTGACTGAAACACATTTTCCCGGCTAGGTTTGGCCTGTTTCTTCGTTGTTTCATGACAAATTAAGGAGATAAAAAGTCTGGAGTTGGTTCCATGCAATGAATTTGCATTTGATAGCTGTTCATTTGAACTCTCAATACCTCTAAGACATTAATGTATGCAATTCATGCAGTCCAGATATTGTAAGAGCTGGAGTTCACCCTTCACTCACAATGAAAGGGAAAAAGTGTAGGACAGGGTTTCTGGCCTTGTTTGAGGCATTCCAAAGTATCAAGTAATGCCATTTGGGCTTTACAATGCACCATCCAACATTCATAACATTTTAAGGTTATGGTATGAGCTTTCAGTATAAGACCAGTATGGATAAAAGTAAAACAGAAATTGTGTCCTCACACTAATCTCATAGAGCACCACAGTTAGACACCACCAGGGGTGGTGGTACACAGCTGCCGCTATAATTTGCCTGGACAAAAACAACAAGCGGTGTGGGAGAATCTCACAGCCATGCTCGATATGGGGGTAATCAAGGAGTCCCACTATGCCTGGTCTAGTCCGGTAGTGTCTTGTGTGGACTAAATTTTAGGCATATCCAATGGCTCATTGATGAACTGCTCGATTGGTTAGGTCAGCTTGTTTTTATTTGACATTGGATTTGACGACGGGATATTGGCAGATCCCAGAATCCTCCATCCCCAAGCCGCTGCGTATTTAGATGACATTATTATTTATAGTAATGATTGGCAGAGGCACATTCATCACCAGAGGGCTGTCCTGAGATCATTGAGATGGAGAGAACTCACAGCAAACCCAGAGAAGTGTGCGATTGGATTGGGTGGAAGTACGGTATCTGGGCTCCCACTTGGGCTATGGGTAGGTGCGTCCCCAAATTGATAAGACAAGCAGCGATCGTGGCATGTGGAAGTGGGGGTGTGGTTGAGCACCTGTTGTTATGGCTTGGACTTGAATGTTTGCTTCTGGAACAGGCTCACTAATCTTTATTGATGACGAAACTCATGATGGTAGCAGAGGTTTACAGGAAGGTTTGGTCTGCCAATTTACAGAGAAATTCATCCAAATTAATCTGGAGGAACTTCATCATGCAGCAAGACAGTGATTCAAAACATTCTGCCAACTCAACAAAGGACTTAGACTGGCCAATCAATCACCAGACCTTAACCCAATTGAGCAGAATTTCACCTCCTGGAGAGGAGACTGAAGGAGGGAGAAACCCTCTGAAACAAACCTCAACTGAAAGAGTGTGCAGTAAAAGTGTGGAAAAGCTCCACAAAAGAAGAAACCACCAATTTGGTGATGTCAGTGAGGCTTAATGCAATTATTCGAAGCCAGCGATATGCAACCAAATATTCAAGTGTTTACTTTAATTTACTTCAAGAGTTATCTGTTTCTGCTTGTTTTATCTTGTTGAACACATTTAAATGTAAATACCAGGACACAAACACATGAACTGGCCTTGCCGTTCCAATAGTTTCAGAAGGGACTGAATCTAGACATTATTACCACCTCCTTTCTCTGGGGGAAAAATCCTCTGACCCTATTCTCCAAGAACCATGTTCATTCAGAAGTCTCCAATTAGTTAGCCTCTATAGGGAGACAAGGGATCTGGAATGCATCTAAATCCAGAGGACTTTTTCACAGAGAGCCAGGATTTCTAGTCATACCTCTGCCCTGAATATAACATTTTCTGTTGTATTGTAATAATGTAGATTCTTTCATATGAATCATATCCTGTATGTGGTGTGTGTGTGTGTGTGTGTGTGTGTGTGTGTGTGTGTGTGTGTGTGTGTGTGTGTGTTGAAACACAAATACAACCTTCGACCTCATACATTTGTCAAGCTAAGTGCTTGCTTATGTCTCACAATTTACTCGATATATGCAAACATCGATCTTGGTTAATCCCAAATCGTCTCTGTTGCTTCTGACCCTCAATGTAAATTAAAAAACCTTTAACCTGGCACATGTTTTATACATACACAAACTACCACTTCAAGCAGTCGGACAGAAATGAAAGGAACAACATCACAATAAGGAATGTTCGTGAATTTATTTGATACTAACAGATATATTCCAAACTGTTTTTTTAATTACATCCAAAGATTATAGTATTTATCAAATAAATCCAACTGTTTCCTTTGGAGGCATAAGACATAGGAAAAAGCATTCATAAAATTGAAGTTAATTCAAATTTAAAACAAAATGAGTTCTCAAATCTTTGACATTTGACTTATTAGTTGGATCCTTTTTACTTTTTAAACCTTTTTTTTTTTTGTTCGTGCTTTGCTTCACTATAAACTACAATATTTCTGGCATTAATAGAACAAAGAACGAAAGAAAAAAAAAAAAAAGGCCATTACCTGAGAATGTTTTGGGATACCTGAATCATGTGCACTTCATTTAAATCTGGTTAGTTATTTCTACTCACCTAAGTAAAGTAAATACAATGTTCAAGCTACATTTGTGTGGCCCAACAAACACATAAATGCATAAACCGTATACTTTAGTCCTCAATTTACGTATATAACATGAATACGTTGATTTCTCTTGCTCTTGGGTAGTTGGGTTAATAAGTACCTTTTGAATACATGCTTTTAATGGCTTTGAATGGTTTTAAATACAATGTGTCTAGCATTAAGGCACAAATTCTTATCAATATACGTAATTATTTGATCTCTTGGACATGATGGGAGGATTGTGTGTTAGTATGAGTTGTGGGGATGTTGAGGATGTTATGCAGAAGAGTGCAGTTGTGCTCTTTGGTCTGATGTCAGATGAAGCTGTGTGGGAGAAAAACACAAGTCAGTCAAGATGGCTGAAAACTGTCTGTATTCATACAGGTCTTGTTTAAGTGGTACAGAAAATTTTCGTCAACTGAACGATATCATCGATATCTGAAGGAAAATCATCAATGACTATGTGGTGTGATGGAGCAGAATTACTGTTTCCATGAATTAAGAATTTTTTTTATTATTTTCTTAAAAGAACATGTCCTGAAATGTTTTATTCTTCTTATACCACAGCAATTTGTTTACAATGTGTTCTAGAATGTCCACAAAACAAGACATTTAATCTACAACCTCTCTTTTTTCTCTTTCTTAAAGTTAATAAGGCAAAAACAAAAACAAGTCCTCGACATCGAAGACCTTCCAGTGGCAGAAAACATTTCTGACACTGGAGACTCATTCCATGCTAATGCTAAATGCGAATGCTAAATTAATTATTAGTTATTGTGTAACGGTGAATGGTGCAATAATCTTGTGCGAATCTTTTCATACCACTGAAACACAACCCTTGTGAATCGTTGTCATGTTCACAAAGGCTCTCGCTGGTGTAAATGCAGATGTGATCAGATACACCAGTACACAAAACAGCGCTATTTATTTATAAAGGCTTTTTTTCCTCAGGCAATAGGATGCATCGGATATCATCTGATGACATTGTTTGATGTGTAAAGAGGATCAAAATCGCTCTGAATAAAAAAATAATAATAATTCTGTCCATACCGTTTGCTAATCCAGACTTCTCTTGCCTCGAAAGAGTACTGCAAAAGCAGAGAGAGAGAGAGAGACAGAGAGAGAGAGAAAGTTAATTAAATTATTGTACATATATAATAATTGATCAAATACAAGCTGTTTACCACAATACAGTATTTATGTTTTATTAATGTTGATATTATATATCAAATTATTTGTAACAATAGATTTGCATCGTATTTTGTTCCGGTTGATGAATCAAAGAGCTTCACTTTATTGGTTTAACACTTTATTAATCGACAGTTTTTAGAGATGATTCCTGAAATACGTTTATTTTTTATTAAAGAACAACACATGGTAGATTTTTTTTATCCAAGTTAGTTCCTGTTCCCATTAATTTATTTAAGATCAGAGTAAAGAATTCTGAGACTTACCCATTCCAATATCACTGCCCGAGCAATAAACTGAAAGAAATGGGAGAAAACAATGAATAAGTCCTTATCTGTATAAAATAATACTAACGCTAAGTTTGTTGCAGCCTCAGGTCTACATTCTCTTTTATCCCAGATATAAGCAATCATCCAAGAAGCTTTTTTTTTTGTTAGCTCTTTTTGAAGCTCTAAGGGACGTTTACATTCTAGCTAGAGTTTGGCACATATTTGTCGCACGCTTGCCTCAAATACTTTAGATCGCATTTATCAAGCTGCATAGAAACAAATTTCTTTGCAAATCTATCGCAAAATGTGGTGTACATCAAAATCCAGTTCTGAAAATATTTATATCCTACTGAGTTTGTGTAAATTTACGTGCTCTATAAGGAAACTTGCTAACAGATGAGAGCTCTTTTACCATTTAGTCGTCTTTTTTTTTCAGCTCTCTGTGAGCCTTGCCTTTTATGTAGATTTGTGGGCTGATTGACATTTATCCTACCATCAACACTGGGCCTAGACGTTTCCATTGGATTTACAAACGTTCCGGAAAGCCTATGCTGAACCCCTGTAAACCTTCCCAATGCAGCTCATTTGCATTTAGAGACGCCCACAAAACTCCATAAAAGGTCAAGTGTACAGACAGCTGGGAGCACGAAATGAACAATCAGGGTAAAGGCTGAAAGACAGAAATGGTTATTATACAGGATAATATTATTAATTATTGATAAGCGAGTTTACGGCTTAAAGCTCTGCGAAGACAGCCTGACCCGTATTCTGTTTATACGGCACCACTTTGTTTGTCGTAATTAAACGATTATGGTTTTTTTTCTTCATAAGGTATGAATGTGTTGGCTCATTTTCTATATCATTCATTTTCTTTAATTAACGTTGATGATATCAAACGACTGGCTTTCGCAAAAAAAAAAAAAACGTTCTCGATGGATCTCTTTGTCCCTGACCTAGTGACCTAAGCACGAGGACGTGTTTCCGTCGAGATGCCAAAGCGCTTCTATAAATGAATGCTGAATTCTGTACCCGTAATCAAAAAAAGAAGTTTAAACTTTCATTTAAGCACGAGTAGGCTATGAACGTTTTTTTCGGAATTTTACAGGATTTTTATTAATACCACATTTCTTGTGTGAACGCTTGTATGAATGATTTTTATAAATAATATTTATTTGTGGCACAATATATGTGGTTTCGCAAGGGGGGGGGCTATCTTCTGAATCACTTCTAAAACACAATTAGAAAATGTCAAACACAAAACACGCCTTGTGTAATTGACTACATCTGAGTAAAGTAATATTATGTAGATTTCAGTTCCAGCTACTTTTTGATCATAGATTGAAGAGTGAAGGGATTATACCAGAGTACATCCTACTGGGACAGAACGGCACCACGGTTCCGTCTGGGTTTATGGGTGCCACAATGACCGTGTACACATCACCACACAGGACCTCTGACATGTCACACATGCTCTGTCCCGGTGCGGGGCTGCAAGTGTGGTTCCGGCCTCCACCTGTCACCTGGGCTGTGAAGTTACTGAAGGAGCTTGTGGACCCCCATGAAACACGCAGGGTATTATTGAGGCGTGTGTAAAGACGGATTCTTGAAGGACAGCACACACCTGGACAGAGAGTTATTACATCACAAGGCCCCAAGCACGCATTTGCAAACATTACCCTCAGTGGTTAATTTGTGTAAGGTCATTTTGAATGCTAGAGTGTAGCTAGAGGTACATAATATGGCCATTTTAAAAACTCAATGAACCCGTGCAACTCACTGGTGGAGAAGCCATGGTACGTGCATACTGTCTTGTTTCCCTCAGAGCTGATGGCCTGTAGCAAGACGGTGTGGTTTGTTCCACAAGTGATGCATCCCATCAGGCAGTTGGTCTTCGTGGTATGACACGTGGCGTTGCTTCGCGACGAATTCAGCGATGCTATAAAAGACTGAGCTCCCTGAGCAGCTGACCAGGTGACGTTACTCATTGCCTGGTTCACCTGAGTGACGCTCAAAGTGGCTGGACAGCATGGAGCTGGAGATGGAGGAGAGGAAGACACTAGAGCTAAAATCTCAAAAGGCTCT
Organism: Noturus placidus; assembly: GCA_022414735.1. Classification (NCBI taxonomy): domain Eukaryota; kingdom Metazoa; phylum Chordata; class Actinopteri; order Siluriformes; family Ictaluridae; genus Noturus; species Noturus placidus. Next base: position 6,974 of record JAFFST010045329.1, read on the forward strand.
AAGAACTACACACTGTTTTTTTTTTTTTTATACGATAGTAGAAAAACGATAAGGAGGATTTAAGAAAAAAAATTAAATTACAAACCCTTCTTTAATGGCAGTGGAAAGTGCAAAGAATAACAAAGCTCCTCTTTAATGGTAGCGGGAAAGGTCTAGAAATTACAAACCGCTTCTTTAATGACAGAAAAAAGCACTAAAATTAAATGACAACAGAAAGGGGGCGGCTGTGGCTCAGTCGGTAGAGCGGGTTGTCCACTAACCGTGGGGTTGGCGGTTCGAATCCCGGCCCGGGTGATCCCATGCCGAAGTGTCCTTGGGCAAGACACTGAACCCTAAGTTGCCCCCAATGGCAAGCTAGCACCTTGCATGGCAGCTCTGCTACCATTGGTGTGTGAATGTGCTCTCATTTGTAAGTCGCTTGTAAAATGTAAAATGATATTTCTGTAAAGCTGCTTTGAGACAATGTACCATTGTAAAAAGCGCTATATGAATTATTATTATTAAAGCTCTAAATGTTACAAACTGTTTCTTTAATGGTGGCAGAAGCTGCTAAATGGCAAACTGCTTCTTTAATGTTAGTTGAAAGCTCTATGAAAATTATAAACTGCTTCTTTAATTATAGCAGGAAGCTGTAAAAGTTACAAACTGATTCTTTGATCATAGCAGAAGGCACTAAAAAGTATAAACCACTTCTTTAATAGTAGCAGAAAGTGCTAAAATTGCAAACCATTTCTTTAATGATGGCAGAAAGCTCGAAAAATATTAAAAACTGCTTCTTTAATGACAACAGGAAGTTCTATCATGAATCATTTTTTCATTTTTTGAATCAATTGCTCAGAAAATCGGTTTAGGAAATAACCACTGACAAGGGAACCGCACCTGTCTGGAAATATACGCTGTAACTGGGCATGCTTAGTCCGGCAGTCGTGGAGGCAATGGAGGTGACCTGATAGGAGGAGCCACATGATAATCCGTTCACCTGACAGAATGTTCTGCTTGATTGACAGGTGAAGCTGCCACCTGCTGATCCAATCACATTGACGGTGTAGTTGGCGGCGTTGTTAGTGGACGTCCAGGTGACATTGATGGAGGACGAGTTAATTGGACTTACAGTCACTCTCTCAGGTATACAGGGAGCTGTGAGAGAGAAATTTTATGAACGAGAATGCAGCGTACAATAACGTCAAATGTTTGTTTGAATTTTACCTGTTTCTTGTGTCTGGGTATTGCAGGAGCAATTGCACCCCCGTTCTTCATTGCAGGGACAGACGAGGACATTGTACCTGGTGTTGCAGTTGAGATCAGAGAGCACACACTCAGGTGAGGTGTCATTACACAGCACTGTGTGGTTAGAAGAGTCCACAGCCTGCACCTCGTACATATCTGCCCCTCGCACCGGTATCCATGTGATCATCAGGGACTCCCAGTAAATTCTAGAAACGGTCACATTCGTCGGACAGCACGGGACTACAAGCAAGTCAAGATGGGATGAAATGGGAGAATGAGCTTTGAGTGTGTGTGTTAGGTCTGTGCAAGTCGCGTGTTGGATTCTACATACCGGTGGTTTGATTTAGGATGCGTCCTGGAGGACTGGCTCCAGCATGGTTGTTAGCGAACACGCTCAGGATGTAGGAGTAGCCACAGTGGCAGCTGAAGTTACAGGAAGTGCCCGTGGAGTTACACATCTCTTCGATACCGTCGTCTCTCTTGCTGAAGGCGGTGTAATAATCAACGTAGGACACGGGGTTCCAGGACAGGGAGCAGTTACCACGTCCGATGTCATCCACATGGACCGGCTCTGGAGGACAGGGGACTGAGAAACGGAGGGAACGTCAGGAGCAGAAGCATTTAGAAAGGAAATCCGGTACAGTATTCATGAAAATACAATAAGCTCATTCAACATCTAGCCATAAATGTAAAAATACCAGGCTGAGGTGAAAAGATAAGATAATATTCAATATTCCAGTCTCTCCATGAATGCATGTTTAAGAGTCACACTCTAGCTGGAAGCACTCACATGAAATGTAATGCAGCGACTCTGAGGATTGGCTCGGTCCGGCTTGGTTGAAGGCAGTAACAGAGATATAATGGATCTGTCCACAACTCTGTGGACTTAGAGTACAGGAAGTCAATGCAGACGAGCAGTTCAGTCCAGCCGAGCTCATGGCTAAGTACCGACTGGATCCCTGAGCAGGAGCCCAGGACACTGACAGACCCACTACACCATTCACCACCGTGCTCACCAGTACAATGGACTGAGGCGTAGGAGGACCTGTGGACACAGATTGATTCAAATGCGTAGTCCATTTACACTGACTATCTAATGAGTTTCTGAACGTAATCATAGCACAGCACTGTTGAATTATCACATCTGATGGATCGTTACAGTAACAGCAGCTTTGACAGTAGTGAGAGCTGTAAGGTTTCTATTAATTCGCTCTTTGTAACAGGTTATTTTTTCTATAGTAACAAATTACACAGGGACTTGATCGGTAGATGCTCTACCTATTCTAAAACTAATAATAAACATATTCGTATTTATGAAAGTGATACATATGAATGTTAAGCATTTATGGAGCATTCATTTATGGAAGGACTCTCCAGTGTCAGCACTTTGAATCGTATTGTTAGCTCATTCATCCTACTTTAGTACGGAACTAACAAAGCAAAGGAATGTTCTGGAAACCTCTTTTAACTTACGGGTGATCTGGCAGATGGTGTAGTCATCCCCAGGCACGGTTTGTGGACTCCAGGCATTAGCTTTGATGCAGTAGTTAGTGCCGGCCTCCAGATTGCTGAAGGTCACGTTGGTGTTGCTGGTGTTGAGGCGACTCTGTTGGTATGAGCCGTCACGAATAATGCTGATGCTGTAGAGCGCGGCGTTTGGTACCAGAGCCCAGATCACCACAATGCTGCTGTTAGTGGGGGAGCTGCTGTTTAGCAGAGGAGCGGCCAACACTAATCACACACACACACACACACACACACACACACAGGGGGAAAGGATAGAAAAAGATCGATGATATGATTCACTGAAGTAAATGGGATAAATGAAATGTACAGAGGACATAAATTCCATTGGTTGCATCCATCTATCCATCCATCCATCCACGGTGAGGATGGTGTTCTTGGGGTCATAGGCAGCATTCCTCCTCCTCCAAACACGGTGAATTGAGTTGATGCCAAAGAGCTCCATTTTGGTCTCATCTGACCACAACACTTTCACCCAGTTGTCCTCTGGTGGACACCATCCCCACCGTCAAACATGGAGGTGGAAACATTATGCTTTGGAGGTGTTTTTCTGGTAAGGGGACAGGACAACTTCACCGGATCAAAGGGACGATGGACAGGGCCATGTACCATCAAATCGTGGGTGAGAACCTCCTTCCCTCAGCCAGGGCATTGAAAATGAAAAGTAATTACTAAGTCATTACCAAGAACTAAGTCATGTTTTGCAGAGGGGTCAAATACTTATTTCCCTCATTAAAATGCAAATCAATTTATAACATTTATGACATGTGTTTTTCTGGATGTTTTTGTTGTTATTCTGTCTCTCACTGTTCCAATAAACCTACCATTAAAATTATAGACTGATCATTTCTTTGTTAGTGGGCAAACGTACAAAATCATCAGGGGATCAAATACTTTTTTCCCTCACTGTACATTCAGTTCTCTCTAATTGAAACATCTTCTCGTGCGCCTGTTTGTAACCAGCATTCCACTTTAGTGACTCCGTATTAAATACTATCTATCTAGCCAAACCTCCTATTAAATGAATTGTACAAATATAATTTTTGTCATATAATGACGGTCATGCCGATAAAGAATGAATTAAACGCGGTTTCTTTCCTGCCCATCCCCAGCTTAAAGCCACTTCCCAGCATGCTTGAATAGTGTGGTTTGTAAATAATATTTTGTCCCCATTGTGACTCTTTTCTAATGTTTGAAGTCACTGCTTCTTACAAGCAGCCTTCTCATAATCCGGGCTCCACTATTAACACAACAATATATGCTGCCGCCCAGTCCCAGGAGTCAGTCTGCCATAATCCTGAGGTTTAGCTTCCCTCACCATTCACCTGCAAGACCAGTAACTTAAGATCAACCACCTGATGTTACATATTACAGGAGCCATGTGAAGAAGAAGAAAAAAAGTGGAACACTCACACACAAAATTCTGCACTGAAATTCAAATATGAGCCACATCCTGATCCCCCTTTTTAACTCAGCGAGGAGATCAGGTGACCTGAGGCCTAGAGAATGGCCAACAGTGTGTGCGCATGAATGGGCCGTTTCTTGTGACGACAGGGGGATTTTCTGGTTTTTTTTGGAGTGTGGAGAGAGAAGGAAGAATACCTGTCTTTGCTTGGACCGAGGGTGACGGCTGGCTTCTGCCACCGCTGTTGACGGACATGATGCTCAGTGTGTAGTCGGTGTAAGGCTGCAAACCGGACACTGTCCCTGGAGAGCCTGGCACAGACGTCTCTGATATGAAGGCGCCCTTGCTGGTCTCAGTGCGCAGGATGTACGAGTAGGCACCTGAGACTTGTGTGAACTCCACTGTGATGCTTTGGCTCTGTTTGGAGGAAGCCGCCGTGATGGTGGGGACGTCAGGAGCTGGACAATTTTATGCAAAAATGTTTTTAATAATGTGTTGATGATAAAATATTCAATATACGTACTGTAGCAAACACTGGGGATAAATGGGGAATTAATTAAATTCAATATGTTTAAGAATACGCTTAGGACAAGAAATTCAACATGTTTCCCTGTAATAATAAAGAACCAAAAATCCCACAAACTTGCAAGCTTATAACGGATGTCCACCGGCAGTAAACAACCCTCTACATAGTGTAAATATTTTTTCAATAAGAATTCTTTCTAAGTTTTTGAAAACTAAGGTCTAAATCTGTATAATCCTAATGAACATGTACCAGCAATTTATACATCATATATTATAATCATATAGTTATGTACTGGCAGTATTCGACGAATTCCCTTAGACGTTTATTGTAACTAAACAGGGTTTTCTCTTTTCTCAGAACACATGAACATTCTCCACAAATCAGTCAACAAATTCTTGTCTGTGGTAATCACACATAAACTATAGATGTGAGGGTGAGAGATTAGCTTAAAAAACACTGGAGTACACCTTTAATCAGCGATATTCATAATAATAATTCTAATAATAATGCATTTTATTAGAGCTGCCCTTAGACGTTTGTTATAAACGGAGGTGTGTGATTAGTCCTTTTAACATTTTCTAATGACATTTGTAATGCCTTCATCAGCTGCCCTTAGACTTACTAAGTGAGCTACTTCTTTCTGGGTTTTTTATAGTATACGGAAACATTTCAAAATGCTGAAGTATTCCTTTAATATGTTCTAATCACCTTAATCATGTATTTGACAGCTGCTCTTAGACCTAATGTGAGTGAGCTGTGAGTAAACAGGGTTTTCTGTTCTTTTTGTTTTTTGGAAACAGTAAAAAAAAATGTCTTTTACGCACCAGTGTATCCATCTACACTGGCTTGAGCCAGCACTGTCATGGAGCTGTCCAGTGCCTCCAGCTTAAAAGTGTAGTTGGTGTTGGAGGACAGAGTGTTGATGGTGCCCATGACGGTGTTCTGGCTGAAGATGCTGAAGGCGGACGGGTTGGGAGAGTTGCGAAGCGACGCTGTGAGTCTGTATGAAGACGAGCCCACGTATTTACTCCAGCTCAGCACTGCTGTTTTAGAGGTGACCGTGTACATGCTGACGGTCAGGTTACCTGAGGTGGAAGAGAGAGAGATTTAGAGACACTCAGAGAGAGTCATTGTGAGACAATGAGAGACATGGAGAGAAAAACAGGAGAAAGACACATAGAGAAAGACCGGAGAGAGACACGTAGAGAAACACAGGAGAGAGACACAGAGAGAAACACAGGAGAGAGACACGGAGAGAAAAACAGTAGAGAGACATGGAGAGAGACACGGAAAAAGACATTAAGAGACATGGAGAGACACAGAGAGAGACACGGAGATAAAAACAGGAAAGAGACATGAAGAGAAAGACAGGAGAGAGACACGGAGAGAAACACAGAGAGAGACACACAGAGAAAGACATTAAGAGAAATGGAGAGACAGAGAGAGAAACACAGAGGGAGAGACAAGGAGAGAAATAGAGAGAGACATGGAGCGAGACACACATAGAGACACGGAGAGACATGGAGAGAGACACGTAAAGCGCAGAAAGAGCAAAAGGGATAAATTAATACTCAGAGACAACAAAGTCACTAAGATGAAAGTTAACTACTCTGCTTTATGATTTATTAAAATTTTTATTATTCATTTAGTCATTTATTGCATTTATTAGCACAAATCTATTCCTTCATTCATTTATTATTAAACCAGTATCTAACGAATAGATTTTATTTTATCTCACTAAAAAACACAAAACTGAAACTTACCTTGTACAACATTCTGAAAACAGAAAATGAAAAAAAAAATGGAAAATATTAATCATTTTAAAACCCCAGCATCAATTCACAAAGAAGCATTCTTATTTATTATTCTTAATAAATACAAACATACCTGTGCAACAATTCCCAGTAAAAACACCCACGACGTCACACCTCTGAGTCCCATTCTCTTCAAAGTCCTGCCTGGGTCTTATCAAGCTGGGTTTATTATCCGCGTTATATTCTGCTCTTTCTCTTTCTCCTGTCTTACGCCACAGTATATATATATTGTCTTTTTCTTGACCGTTTGTTGAAATACCTGAACTTGGCCCCGCCTCTTGGGTAAGCCAACCAATCAGAGGTGAAGGAGTTCAACATCTATAGGCAGGAGGACAAGACAGAGGAAAAGTCTACAGTTTGGTTGCTATAATAATGTAGTTTATGTAAATAAATGTATTAATGAAAAAATATGTAATATATAACATTTTAAAATTAAACATTTTAAAAAGCTACATTATTCTTTACATAGGCTTTCTATTTTACTGATCTACTTTCTAACATTATTTACATTTACATTTACATTTATTCATTTAGCAGACGCTTTTATCCAAAGCGACTTACAATTGAGAGCACACTCATACAATGGTAGCAGAGCTGCATGCAAGGTGCTAGCTTGCCATCGGGGGCAACTTAGGGTTCAGTGTCTTGCCCAAGGACACTTCGGCATGGGATCACCCGGGCCGGGATTCGAACCGCCAACCCCACGGTTACTGGATTAGTGGACAACCCGCACTACCGACCGAGCCACAGCCGCCCCGACCGAGCCACAGCCGGTCAAACAGTTTGATCTTAACTGTTTCTGAAGTTACTAATGTAATAAAATCTGTATGTGTGCACATACTGTACAGTAGGCCAGGGGTTCCCAAACTTTTCCAGGTCAAGGCCCCCCACATCGCATTAACATTTGACCGAGGCCCCCAAATGGCATTAACATTTGACCGAGGCCCCCCTTGTGCAAGATGTCTTGAAAACATATTAAAAATACAGACTTCTGAATATATCCCCCTTTTCTTTTTATTAATAATTACATCTTTACATTACATTAGGAATTGATTGTGTGTGTGTGGTTGTCTGAGAGTAAGAATTTATTTCTTCACACCAAATTGTTGGGGCCCCCTGTCGGCCCCCACTTTGAAAACCACTGCTGTAGGCTACACACGTGGACGCGCACGCACACCCACGAACTGACGCAGCGGTCACTTGTGACGCAATTACGTATTCGGAGCCTGTACGTTTAAAAAAAAAAAAAAAAAAAAAAAAAAAAAAAAAAAAAAATGGCAACCGGGGCAGAGCACGGGCTGAAGAGAATAGTTTGGCAAAGTAAGTTTATTTGGTTATTAAATGTGCTTTAAAGGTTGTATCATGGCGCACTGGGTCGCGTTCATATTGTTGGCTCTATGTGTTTTCATAAAAGACTCATAACATGTCCGTAAACGTAAATGCGGAAGTTCGGGACCTGAATGTAATGGAAGCAGCAGCCGTGTTTCCTGTTGTTATAACACCACCTTGCAAAACATTCTATTTTCACATTCTTTATTTGTGTTATAAAATCAGAGGTGCGAAATGTGAGCAGTAGCGCAGCTTCAGGTCAATTAGCATAGCCACGTGGCTAACCTAGCTTTCTGATGTTAACCTGTCACTTTCTGTATGTCTAATGAAGTCTGTTAGCGTGAAACGGTTAATAATAATAATAATCATTTAAAAATATATATAGTTATAATGCTGGAAAAAACCATTAAAGAAAGACACCACAGCTGATTAAGGTCATTTTCTAAACAATATTAACCACTATACTCTTGAAGTTATTTACATGTATAAATTTGCATTATTTATGCGAATGACGCGCCTTGTAATTAAATATGCATACTTCATAAAAGCAAAAATAATGTATGCCACGCCCCCAAACACACAACCACGCCTTATATTACATTAATATCTTAATAACTTGAATAATATTATTTCAGGTTAATATTTTGTTTTACTTTGTAACTTAAGTCTGTTACATGTTTCTGGATGAATTGAATCGTTTATGACTTTGATAACTGTCTTAAGTACAGATTCTGAAACATTAACTAATTATATTATTACCTGTTTATTATTTTGTGGTTTTTGTAATGGAAAGGGCTGCAGAAATGACTGTAATCATTTTGAAAAATGACCTGACTTTGCTAAACACTATCCTTAGGCTTTAATGCTCACTGACCCACAGACAGTTTCTTTGGACTTGAAAATGAATGCAGACTGTTATTAAACATTCAAAACCATAAACACAAGCTGTGTTGTTGGGGGTATGGGGGAAAAAAGACCTAGAAGTGACCTTCATGGTGGCTTTAAGGTCTGTGATACGGCTGTGCGGTAGAAGGTTATTAAACACAATTTCAGCCTCATTTTGTACATATCAGGCTGTTCTATATTAGTGATGTCATTTGTGAACGAATCAGCTCTTTTAATTGAACATTTGACAAACGATTCACATAATTAATCCATTTAGTGTATATAGACAATGCTGTCAGTCTTGCAGAGTAAGATTTCATGGAACAGTTTCAGCCAGAATTAGACAAAGAACAACAGCTATATTGGGTTTAAAGCACACCAATTATGGTTTTGAAACATGCCTAATTTTGTTTTAAATATCTCATACAATAGATTTATGTGCATCTGAGGTCAAAATACAATAGCGTGCTCATAATTTAAATTGCAGCATTACCTTTTTTTCCTCAGTGTCAAAAACGATTTGCTAAATGATTAGTTTTAAAGGATTCATTTCAAATTAGGGGTGTCCAATTTTATCCGCAAAGGGCTGGTCAGGGTGCAGGTTTTAATTCCAACCAAACCACATCTGATTCCACCTGTTTAATCAGTTGATTTTGGCTTTCAATAGACTCAGGTGTGGCTTCTGCTTGGTTGGAATGAAAACCTGCACCCACACCAGCCATCTCCGGATAAGATTCGGCACCCCTGTTCTAAAGGATTCGTTCTAAACACCTTCTTTCAGAGAGCATACTCTGCTCTGATTGGTCAGATGTCCCAGTCTGTTGTGATTGGTCTACCGTTGTCAGCGTGTATCGAAAGAGAAACGCCGACTACCGTAAGGAGTTTCAGCTCCGCCTGTCAGTGAGCAGCCAATCAAGACCGAGGCGGGGTTTTTTGTTACACACCTATGTAAGTTAGTACAGGAAGTAAGTCTGGAATTACTAAGGACTCATTAAATTGTTCAGAATCAGTTCCTTCTTTTGGGAGTCAATAACTCTGTTTGTTGTGCGCTTTGATTTTTGAAAATTTTCAAACTTTTTACATTCAAAATCAGCCATGTATATAATGCACTACATGAAGGGTAATATCTGAAAAACCATAATGGGTGCACTTTAATGCCCCAGCTTAGTTATGGGGACACTGTACTGTTAAAAACAGCACCGTCTTTCGGATGAGACGTTAAACCGAGGTCCTGACTCTCTGTGGTCATTTAAAAAATCCCAGGACACAGGATCGTAAAGGAGGTAGGGGTATAAACCTGGTGTCATGGTGAATTTCCAACATTGGCCCTTCTCTATCATAGCCCCCTAATAATCCCCATCTCTGAATTGGTTACACCACACTCCTCTCCTCTCCACTAATATCTGGTGTGTAGTGGGAGTTATGGCGCACTATGACTGCTGTCACATCATCTCCCCCGTATCGGTTTTAAAAACTATCAGTCGATTAATCTGTTATCGGCGGGTAAGTACCACCCGTCATGGTCATCGATATCGGAGAAACTTCACTATCTATCTTCACTTAAGGATTTAGTTTGCTTGTGATTTTGCTGTATTGATGGATTTCTTTTCGGATGCCCATGCAGGAATCAAGGACACTATTATCGCAGATTGCAGAAAATCAGAAGTATGGAAGGTGAGTGTGTTTTTCTAGTTTTAAACAGCACGTGTCTTGTAATAGATTTTAAGGGCAATAAAAATTCATTGGAAATTGTAAACGGTTCCCCCAGCTCATATGTACGTATAAGTCACACACCAGGATCTCAGCAAAGGTGGTTAAAGCGCAACACACTTGCGTAATTGCATTAAATGTTTGTTCTTGTGGGGGTGGGTGTGTGTGTGTGTGTGGTTCATGTAGATAATGATGCTGGACAGCTTCACCACACGGCTCCTGTCGTCGTGCTGTAAAATGACCGACCTGATGTCCGAGGGCATCACGAGTAAGTACACAAAGGACAAAACATGTTTGAGATGCGAGCTAATGCTGGCATCGTCAAATTCTTGACTTTGATTGGTCGGAAGGTGTGGGTTAATTTTCATCATTATAAATAATATTTTATATATAATGCGGTAATTCCTTATCGTTTGCTTGAGTGCACCGAGGAGCTTTGACCAATAAAGTTGCTTCCTGAGCATGTCTAGTGATGGTGTGTGTCCTGTTTGCAGTTGTGGAGGATTTGTTTAAAAGCAGAGAGCCAGTCCTGGAGATGAAGGCTATCTATTTCATGTCTCCTACTGCCCAGGTCTGTATTATACTGTCAGTTACTTAGTTTGTGTGTGTGTATTGTGTAAATACCGTAATTTATCCTGTCTAAAAAAAAAAAAGCGAGAGAAGTAATTCCTTTCCGTGGGGTCGTCATGTGTGTTTTCTTTTCTAACAGTGCGTAGATGCATTCATAGCCGACTTCAAGCTCAAACCCAAGTATAAAGCTGCATACGTGTACTTCACTGACTGTAAGTGTTTGTTCTATGTGGTAAGATCCACCGTGAAACACCTAAGTGGAATGATCTGTAGTGTTGAGATGAGCTCGTTGTGTATTTGTAGGATTCGGATTGGAAGCCATGACAAAATCTTTAAAATAAAAAATAAAAAAAAAAAAAAAAAAAACAGAAAAAAAACTCCTGGCCAATCAGGTTGCAAGTTGCTTGGCAAGTGCGAAAAACCCAGATGTTTGAAACAAACACAAGTCCTGGTTAAAAAATGAGTCTTGTTAACGAGCAGGTATGAAGCTGTTTCAGATGAATCAACCTCCTCATTTCAATTACATCAAGGATAATAACGAACGTAGTCAAGAGAGCGTAGACGAGCTAACCGATACCAGCTAGCACTCGTAAGAGTGTTGTCATGGTTACAGTGCGCTCGTCGCGTTAACCATTTTAAAGTCATCATGAACCGCGCCACGTTATTCGATGTATTGATGTAATTTCCACTGAAACAGGAAGTCAGGGCAGAGTATAAGAACATATTGAGTGGCTCCTCCCCCTTTTTAAATAGCCAATAGCGTTTAGCTCACCTCACAGCCCGGGCTTATCAGTACTTGATGGCTAGCACCGTGGATTTTTAATAACGTTGGGTGAACACTTCTGATTCTAGAGAGCATTTTGTTTGGACAGAAAATGGAGAGAGACGAAGCATAATTTTTGAACGCGTATATCTTCTGAATGATAATTTTGTCATTTTGCCAGTTTTATATATCGGCACAAAAAAGTGCTTCAGCTAGCAGTTTTTCCATACTTGTCATTGCTGTATTACAAGGCATGCTTTTTTTAATTATTGGTATGCATGATTTAATTATTTCATTCAGTGTACTCATTTGTTTGTTTGTTTGTTTGTTTGTTTATTTATTTATTTTTTAAAGACTGTCCTGATGAGCTGTTCAACAAAATGAAACAGTTCTGTGCAAAACACATCAAAGTGTGTAAAGAGATCAACATTTCCTTCCTTCCCTTAGAGAGTCAGGTGAGTGTTGCTGTTTAAGCATCTCACAGCAGACTTTAAGTCTACAGCTACAAATGGATAAAAAGTATTATTATTATTTTTTTTTAAATAACGAGTTTGACTGAGCAATGGTGCTGTGTAAAGCTCGTTTACTCCGCCCGAGCAGGGTTTGTCGAAACGTAAATGCTTGTAAAATGTTTCAGGGATTTGCATTCATCGAGCTTCAGCTTTATTTACATCTTAGAAAAAAGAAGGAACCGTTTGAACCCACAGAAAGGGTGGTGTTATGAAACGCTGCCTTCTGCAGCCGAAATTCCATCACGCCACGTAATACTGGAGTGTTTCTGAGAACCGATTGGGTAACATGGGGGTGTATGAGCTGGAGAAAATGAGACAGTTTCACTATTACAGTTTTGGGTTTATTTGTTTATCTGGACTCTGTTTAATCTTATCTGCTTCCTTACAGCATGTGTTCAGTTGTCTAGGAGCTGTCTTTGTATTCCATTGCTTTTGTTCTATTGTTAGTTTGATTTGGTTGGAGTTGATTTGAGGTGTGTGTGTGTGTGTGTGTGTGTGTGTGTGTGTGTGTGTGTGTGTGTGTGTGTGTGAGAGAGCAGGTGTTTACCTGTGATAAACCTAAGGCCTTCAATAGCATCTACAGTAGTAACAGTCTGGATCGAGGGCTAACCCTAGAGACCATCGCAGATCAAATAGTCAGTCTGTGCGCCACCCTGGATGAGTACCCTGGCGTCCGATACAGGAAGTGAGTGAAAACACAGGTTCTCACACACACACACACACACACACACACACACATTCCAGTAGTGCATCATAAACATCGACCAAGTCTGTGGTTCAAGGCAAAGCTAATTTGCGGTTCGGAAAAATGTACGCAGAGGTCTCAAGTGACGAAACGTGACTGATCAATTGCACTATTAATTTATTTAATTTGTTAGATTTTTTAAAAAAATTATCGATATTGTGTATCTAGTGTATCTTTTTTTTGCTTGAGTTTTGGCTCGTATTCTGTTTATCAGCCTTTAAGATACAGTATGTAGTAATGACTTATGTACCCATTTGTCGCTGTAATAATTTGTTAACGATAATAATGTCTGGTATTTTTGAGCAGGGACTCGGTGGCAGATTATGCTAAATTTTTGGCTGAGCTAGTGGACAACAAACTAGCCCGACATTACGAGCTGGACGAAAGAAGCAAGAAGAAGGTGGCCTTTATTTCTTTCCTACTTAATCCTCCATCTCTCTAATTCTTAATTTCTGTCTCTTCGTCATTTGACCGTCTGTAACCTCTGCACTGTAGGAAAAAACCCAAGCTCAGCTAATCATCATCGACCGTGGGTTTGACCCCGTGAGCCCGATACTGCACGAGCTGACCTATCAGGCCATGGTTTACGACCTTATACCCATCAACAATGACACCTACAGGTACAAGACTTCTGTTTCATTTCATGTGCCTCCATTCTGACTGACTGATCAGTCGACTGTCTGTCTATCTCACAGTCAGAAAGTCAGTTAGTCAGTCATTGAGTCATTCAATTAGTCAGCCATTCGAGCGGTCAGTCAGTCAGAGAGTAAGTTAGTTATTTATTCATTTGATTGGTCAGTCAGTCATTCATTCAAGTGGTCAGAGTCAGTTAGAGCATCACTCAGTCATTTGAGTGGTCAGTCAGTCTGAGTCAGTTGGTCAGTCAGTTAGAGAATCAGTCAGTCATTTGAGTGGTCAGTCATTTATTCATTCGAATGGTCAGTCAGAGTAAGTTAGTAATTTATTCATTCGAGTGGTCAGTCAGTCAGAGAGTCAGTCGATCAGTTGTTTGATTGGTCAGTTGGTTCGTTGTTTCGATTAGTCGGTCGGTCATTTGGTTGCATAGTCATTCATTTGGTTGTTCGGTCAGTCATTTGAGTACCATATTTTCCGCACTATAAGCCGCACCGGATTAGAAGGCGCAGTCTCAATTACGGGGTCTATTTCTGTACTTGACCAATACATAAGGCGCACATTATGTTATAAGGCGCATACGGTTGTTATGCCAACCAAAGTCACAACATTTTTACAGACTTTGGAACTCAGTCCATACATAAGGCGCACCGGATTATTAGGCGCACGGCCGATTTTTGAGCAAATTTAAGGCTTTTAGGTGCGCCTTATAGTGCGGAAAATACGGTAGTTAATCTGTCAGTCATTCACTCCATTAGTCAGACATTCATTTGGTTAATCAGTTGATTAGTCAATGAGTGAGTGTCGTTCAGTCAGTCAGTCATACACACCATTGAAACGCATCTGAGCGTTGAAGTGTGGTTTGTGTGCCAGGTACAAAGCGAAGGACGGATCAGAGAAAGATGCGTTACTGAACGATAATGACGAGCTATGGATGAATCTGCGACACATGCACATTGCCGAGGTCACCGCGTGAGTAATCATACCCAAACTCACACGATCAAATGCTTCAGAAGTGTTTTACTTTTTGCAGTAATTGTCCAGCACATCAATTTCTGGCTCTTTAGTCCTGTATGAAAGCTACAATGCTAATGTACAATGCTCCCGTTTTATCACAGGGTAAATTGCATGTGTAAGCCATCAAATGAGAAGAGTTTGATTATTACTACTGTTGAACTCATGGATTATATAATGTTAGCTTTAGCTTCTAAAACAGAAATACAGTGCCTTGCGAAAGTATTCGGCCCCCTTGAACTGTTCGACCTTTTGCCACTTTTCAGGCTTCAAACATAAAGATATAAAACTGTAATTTTTTGTGAAGAATCAACAACAGGTGGGACACAACCTAAGG
>JAFFST010045329.1:29783-44448 GCA_022414735.1 Noturus placidus
GGGCCCAATTTGGACATTTTCACTTAGGGGTGTACTCACTTTTGTTGCCAGCGGTTTAGACATTAATGGCTGTGTGTTGAGTTATTTTGAGGGGACAGTAAATTTGCACTGTTACACAAGCTGTACACTCACTACTTTACATTGTAGCAAAGTGTATATACATTTTTTACATATTTATTTCATGGTACAGTCAGTACTGTTTATTTTTGTACTAAAGTTCAGCAATATTTTACTTTGAGTGTTCTCTTCATTCAGTATCAATTTTAAAT
This sequence comes from Noturus placidus, assembly GCA_022414735.1. Classification (NCBI taxonomy): domain Eukaryota; kingdom Metazoa; phylum Chordata; class Actinopteri; order Siluriformes; family Ictaluridae; genus Noturus; species Noturus placidus. Next base: position 30,053 of record JAFFST010045329.1, read on the forward strand.
ACTGTCTGTCGATTAATCGTTTATCTGTAAACTCTGCTATCCATTGACCTCTAATAACATTTATGGTATATTAAGTGTCTGTGAGAAGAGATTGGCTCTGACTAAAATGTCACGATTCTTCCTCATATCGTCTTTTTCCTCAGCGCACGGCAAAAACATAAGCCGAGCTCACCGGACGACCACAGGAGTGGCTCCCGCCTCATCATTTTCATCCTGGGCGGAGTCAGCTACTCAGAGATGCGCTGTGCCTATGAGGTCTCCAAAACCAAGTCCTGCGAGGTCATCATCGGTAAGTACATACCAGGCCCAGCCCGTCCCTAGGTGTGTTTACTTATTTTAATTTGTAAGGAGTGTTTTATTCTGTCCTTACATGTACAACCCATCTTAAAGTGCATAATTCAATACTAAAAGCCAAACTAATGGAAAAAGTATATACAGTGTATCTGGAAAGTATTCACAGCGCTTCACTTTTTCCACATTTTGTTATGTTACAGCCTTATTCCAAAATGGATTCAATTCATTATTTTCCTAAAAATTCTACAAACAATACCCCATGATGACATGAAAGAAGTTTGTTTGAAATCTTTGCAAATTTATTAAAAATAAAAAAGCACATGTACATAAGTATTCACAAACTTTGCTCAATACTTTGTTGAAGCACCTTTTGGCACCAATTACAGCCTTGAGTCTTTTTGAGAACGATGCTACAAGCTTGGCACACCTATTTTTGGGCAGTTTCTCCCATTCTTCTTTGCAGGACCTCTCAAGCTCCATAAGGTTGGATGTGGAGCGTCGGTGCACAGCCATTTTCAGATCTCTCCTGAGATGTTTAATCAGGTTCAGGTTTTGGCTCTGGCTGGGCCGCTCAAAGACATTCAGAGTTGTCCTGTAGCCACTCCTTTTGTTATCTTGGCTGTGTGCTTAGGGCTGTTGTCCTGTTGGAAGGTAAACCTTCACCCCAGTCTGAGGTCCAGAATGCTCTGGAGCAGGTTTTCCTCAAGGATGCCTCTGTACATTGCTGCATTCATCTTTTCCTTGATCCTGACTAATCTCCTCCAAAAACTCTATGGGCCCTAAGGCCATTCTCCCCTGATCACTCAGTTTGGCCGGGCGGCCAGCTCTAGGAAGAGTCCTGCTGGTTCCAGACTTCTTCCATTTATGGATGATGGAGGCCACTGTGCTCATTGGGTCCTTCAATGCTTCATTTACATTACATTTACATTTACTCATTTAGCAGACGCTTTTATCCAAAGCGACTTACAAGTGCACACTCACACACCAATGGTAGCAGAGCTGCATGCAAGGTGTTAGCTTGCCATCGGGGACAACTTAGGGTTCAGTGTCTTGCCCAAGGACACTTCGGCATGGGATCACCCGGGCCGGGATTCGAACCACCAACCCTACGATTAGTGGATTAGTGGACAACCCGCTCTACCGACTGAGCCACAGCCGCTTCAATGCTCTATCCTTCCCGAGATCTGTGCCTCGATACAATCCTGTCTCAGAGGTCTACAGAAAATTCCTTGGACTTCATGGCTTGGTTTGTTCTCTGACATGCATTGTTAACTGTGGGACCTTATATAGACAGGTATGTGCCTTTCCAAATCATGTCCAATCAACTGCATTTACCACAGGTGGACTCCTGTCAAGTTGTAGAAACATCTCAAGGATGATCAGTGGAAACAGGATGCACCTCAGCTCAATTTTATCAAGGCAAAGGCTGTGAATACTTTATGTACATGTGCTTTTTAATTTTTTTTAGTTTTAATAAATTTGCAAAGATTTCCAACAAACTTTTCACGTTGTCATTATGGGGTATTGTTAGTAGAATTTTGAAAAAAATAATTAATTTGATTCCAACTGGAATAAGTGAAGCGCTGTGAATATTTTCTGTATGCACTGTAGTTAGAAGAGTCCTGAGTTGTGGTTTTTTTTTTTTTTTTTTTCTTCCCATCTTGGTGTGTGTCTGCAGGTTCCACTCACGTCCTGACTCCCACCAAACTGCTGGAGGACATACGAGACCTGAGCAAAAAACCAATGGAGAATTTCAAAATAGAGGACGAGAAAGCCAGCTGCTGAGCGTCAGGTTGTTGGAAACCCTCACTCTTCCTCTCCTCATCCCCCCCCACCACTTCCTCTTTCTCCAAGGCATCCAGCACTCTGTATCTCTGCTAGAGGATTGAAGGGAATTCGGATGTGATCGGTTTTTCAGGGCCTCCCCGAGTTCCGTTCCACTCTCCAAACCTGAGACAGGTAATCACGAGCTATGAGACTACCTGCCTCAGATGTAATAGAAGAACGTGGACGAACTGGGAGGAGATCCGCAAGTACTCGGACCTCTTCATACAGCTTGAACAAACGTCAGACTCTAAGTGTTTGATGACGATTCCAGCTTGGATTAGTTTATATGAGAAAACATCAGGTGTGTGTGGTAGGGTTAACATTGTTCAGGTTGTGCGAAGATGGCCATTAAAGAGATGCTGCAGTGACCAAGCTGACGTGTACACCATTTTCCTCGATGTTTGGTGTCTGACCTTTGCTTCCTACGAGGATAACGTAGCAAAATAGATCGTGTAGAATCGGTCTCACCCGAAACGTGTTTTTGTAAACACACGTGCAAATCTTCATACATATTCACAATTGTGCTCTTTTTGTAAAATATCAGGAAGAAATCATACTTCCATTGCGATTTTAATTTTAAAGTGGAAGTACATTATCACGTATCGATTCTGATTGGTCAGAAGGGGTGAATTTTTCTATAACCGTAACTCTGACAATAGTACAGATGCAAATCGCAGGTTTATGTTGCCGTTTCTATGGAAGGAGTCTCCAGTGTCAGTGCTATGTAACGGCAGTAAGTTTATGATTTGTGGAACAGCAGATTATAGCTGCTATGACGTAACCGGAACCGACAGGTTTTTTCGAATTTTTCTATAACTGGACGACGATATTATGATAAAAAGCCGTGGTCGATTGCTGTGATGTTGGAGGAATAAAACACCTCAAGACATGCTGTTCGAGGAATATCCTGTTTTAAAATTGTGATGAAAGCGTGATTCGTGGTGTCCAATATGGCTGCCTCTAGACCGTTATAAAATTCATTTACACCTTCAAATTCGTTCATGTTTGAAGAAGAGATTTTGAGTGAGATTTCTATCGCTACATTAGCTTTGTAGCAAATGAATCAAACACCAGACGTGTGATTTTATTTTTTTTTTTTTTGGTGTAAATTTGAATTTTCACTTCAGCAACTCTTTAAGATGCATTAGTGTCATTATGAAGCTGATCATTCCTGTAAGTATTTAGTCCACAAATTGTGCTAATGATTGTACCGTCTGTGCTTATTAACCTCCTTGTGTATTTCTACATTACACTAAATTGCGGTTAGAGTTCCTACTGCTGCATTTCTTTCGTGTCTTTTGTTCCGTAATTATCTCTGCACTGCTTTGTGTGACTACTTTTGGGTAACTACGCGCACACTTTGATCGAAAAGCAGCACCGTTGCATTACGACCCGGTGAAACTGGAGTCCAGATTTAATATATTCCTTATATGTGTTGAATTCTGGGGCTGTACCATGGAGTCTGCTTTAGTCCTTCAGGAAAGAGAACTGTGCCTCTAATTATGCAAAACTATCCTTTTATTATTTTAATTTGTCAGTCTGATCACTAAATTCCCCATTTTGTGGAAATCCTTAAACAGGAACATAAGCACAAGGTGCCTATATATTTAGTTATTAGAATGAAAATCAGTAATGCACAGGATTACACCTCATAACCCCTGATGTAGTCAAATCAGCTGAAATATTTAGTGGCTGATATTTCATTTTATTTTTACATATTACACATTAAAGACAGGATCGTTTCCCACAACCAGATCTGGGCCTTAACTCGTGTGCCTTGTTTGAATTGTATAACAAACTGTACATATACTTTACATGTCTGTGAAGAATAACCATATTTGTGTGTTTTGTTTTGTTTCATTGCAGTTGTGCACATGAATGAATTTATTTTTTAACAAATATAATTAACACAACTTTCTATTGAACAACTGACAAGTAAATGAATGACGTGGTTCAAGTGTCACATGGTGTTGTGCTTTAAATATTTAATCATACCACAGCATGTGTTTGATTAATTTATTACAAGAGCAGCATGTTCTAATATGGTATTGATGAATGTTGTCGGCAAGGAAAAATTTTTGGAAGGAGTCTCCAGCGCCAGCGTGTGTTTCTAGGTGTACTAAGCGAAGCTCATTAATCCTGTGTCTAGCTTTACACCTGTTCAATCACTCGGAGCCATCTGATGAATATTAAAGTGAGAAGGAGATGCTGTAATTTGTCTATTTTAAGCAATGTCTGTCTCAATCTGGCCATCCAATTTTGGTTTAACATTAACTATAACTATATAGAACTGCAACAGTGGTCATTTCTGCACCCTCATAATATTATATTAAAAACTCTGAAATCTAGATGTGCCATAAACACTGGGAAACGTTTTCACAGATTTATTTGGGCTTGTCTGGGTTACAGTCTTTGTAAGATGATACTATATTAGGAATGCATGAGCACCACCTTATGCTCAAACTTTTCAATTTATGGAGATTACAATGGTGAACACACACAAGCAGCTGTACACAGTGATTGTTTATAGATATTTGCTTTTTGTGTTTTCTGTTCTATGTAATGTGTGTTTTTTTCCCAGTACATTTGGCCATACTGTAATGGCTCTAATGGTAATGGCAATTAATTTAATTAATTAACATTTGTTAAACCTGCCAGAGTTTAAGTCTCTTTAAAAAAAAAAAATAATAAAAAAAAATATTGAGTAGTGACTGCTTTGGTTAAATACAAATCAATTTGTATAATGATATATTTAAGGCAATTACACCCATGATACTAAATTATATATTTAGTTTAAAAATGTACAGGAAATGACTACAAACCATGTAGAAATTAAAAATTTTCAAAAATCATTTTCCATCCATTCATCCTCTACCGCTTACTCCTTTCTCAGGGTCACGAGGAACCTGGAGCCTAGCACAGGATATTTCGATTCAAAATAAAAGGACGTCCATCCATCCATCTTCAACCGCTTACTCCTTTTCAGGGTCACGGGGAACCTGGAGCCTATCCCAGGAAGCATCGGGCACAAGGCGGGGTACACCCTGGACAGGGTGCCAGTCCATCACAGGGCACAATCACATACACACACACATTCATACACTACGGACACTCTAGACACGCCAATCAGCCTAACATGCATGTCTTTGGACTGGGGGAGGAAACCGGAGTACCCGGAGGAAACCCTCAACGCACAGGGAGAACATGCAAACTCCGCCCACACATGGCCCCGGCGGGACTCGAACCCCGGACCCTGGAGGTGTGAGGCGGACGTGCTACGTATTCATCAGAAAACGGCGTCCAAAATTGAAAGACTCCATTCTTTAAATAAGTCATACAAATGTTTAAACACTGAGAATATAAAACTAGCCGAACATATATAAACTACTAACCGATTGTTCAACCGTTTAAAATAATTCTCATTTAAGATCAAATCACTGCCGTTTTAGAAAACAGAAGTGACGTCATTGCAAGGAGACGGAAGTAGGTGCAATTTGTAGTCAACTAACCTTGGACGTGAACGCACATCGCTCTGAGAGCATACGGCGTTCCAGAGTGAGGGAAGAGCAGCTGGAGGGTTTGTTTCTGTGTTCTGACCTGCACTGTTACCCAGCGTGTTAGAAGACGCCGCTTTCAGCGCCACTGTGAGTCATTTTCACCTTTATTTCTAGTCTCTCTCCGCGTTTCCTGCTTTCTCAGCTGCTGAGCTGAGGCAGTAGTGACAGTGCGGAGTAACGGTAATAAGTGTTGGCCTGGTTACCTGACATCTCTTTGTGACCTGTTAATAACCTATTTGCTTTATTTGAACAATCTCATTTTACATTGAAAAGAATGAGAAACGATGCATGCAGCGGGTTCGTGTTGTACAGCACGAGACTGTCAGCTGGGTGGTTTCGCGCATGCGCACTGAGCCGCACAGAGTTCAGACGCATGATTTATTCTGCTGTATTTTCTCTTTTCAGACGTGAAACTCGAAACGAGCCATGGTGAGTGATCTGGAGCTCAAACGCTCAGTTAAATCCCTGCTAGAATCGCTCTGTGTCTGTCTGCCTGTCTGTCTGTCTGGCTCTCTGTCTCTCTCTTCCTTTCTGTCTCTCTCTTGCTCCATTTGTCTCTGCCTGTGTGTCTCACCCTTTGCAACCCTCTCTGTTTCTCTGTCTGTCTCTTTTTCTCTCATTCTGTCTCTCTTTATTTCTCTCTTTTTCTCTCATTCTGTCTCTCTTTGTCTGTCTATCTTTTTCTCTCATTCTGTCTCTGTCTCTCTATTTGTCTTTTCTCATTCTGTCTCTCTATTTGTCTGTCTCTTTTTCTCTCATTCTGTTTCTCTCTCTCTTTTTGTCTCTTTTTCTCATTTTGTCTCTATTTGTTTCTCTTTGTCTCTCTTTTTCTCTCATTCTGTCTCTCTATTTGTCTGTCTTTTTTCTTGTTCTGTCTCTCTCTCTGTCTATTTTTCTCTCATTCTATCTCTCTATTTGTCTGTCTGTCTCTTTTTTCTCATTCTGTCTCTCTATTTGTCTCTCTTTTTTCTCATTCTGTCTCTCTATTTGTCTCTCTTTTTTCTCATTCTGTCTCTCTATTTGTCTCTCTTTCTCTCTCATTCTGTCTCTCTCACTCTCTCTCTATATTGTCTGTCTGTCTCTATTCCTCTCATTTTGTATCGTGCTCTCTCTCTCTCTCTCTCTCTTCCACCTATTCTCTCATATTTACTGTTACTCCTTCCGTCTTGTACAGCACGGCCGAGTGAAGGTAAAGTCCACTGCTCAGCAGGAAGAGGAGAAGAGGAAAGAGCGAGAGAAAAAGTTGAAGGTGTACATAAATGTTCGAGATGCCATCTTCAAGAAGGTCAGTTATGAAGCGTGGAAAATTATTTGCTATTATCATAAATAATAATAACGATAAGTCCTACTATTATTAATAATAATAATAATAATATTACTACTATTATTAGCATTATTAATGTGCCCAAGCTGCAGCAGTAACAATTGTAACCCTGATTCTTATCTCTGTCTCTCTCGCTCTCTCTCTCACTTGCTCAGAGGAGTAATAGCGAGCTGGATGAAGAAGCTCTCCAGCTCACGCAGCAGCTCCTGGCTTCTAACCCAGACTTTGCCACACTGTGGAACTACAGGAGAGAGAGCCTTCTGCACCTGGAGACTGTCAAGTGAGATAACTACAGCTCCCAGCATGCTTTGTGTGTCTTTTTTTCTTTAAGCAGGTTTGTTTGTTTTTTATATTTTTTTTAAATCCCTGTTGTTTCGCTCTCTTTCTAGAGAGGAGGAAGAGATGCAGAAGCTGTATGAAGCCGAGCTGCTCTTCATTGAGGCGTGTCTGAAAGTGAACCCCAAGTCGTACGGTAGCTGGCATCACCGCGGCTGGGTGTCGTCCCACCTCCCTAGACCCGACTGGAAGAGAGAGCTCGTCCTGTGTGACCGCTGCCTCAGCTTGGATGACCGAAACTGTGAGGGGGGCAGGTGTGGGGAGGGGGGCGTGTGTGTGGCGGTGGGAGGGGGCAACATTTCAGCGTTTAATTTCTTGCAAGGTGTAGCCAAGTTTTTATTGCATGAACATAAACACTTCAATTTCTAATCCCCTCTTTCATAACAGTCACATCTTAGTTTCGCTTTGTCATGTGTTCATCAACGACAGTGTGAAATTAAAGGCGCTGTCTGATTTTTCGAGCCGTCTGTGACTGTGCTTACATGACGTAAAACACCGATTTAGTGAAAATCCTAGGTTGTGATTTAAAGGAAAGCTGTAATGCTGGGGAGCTCTGTTCAGGGTGGGGGCAGAGCTTATTTCAGGGCCAGAAAAAAATTTACCGAATTCACCTTTTAAATGTGTCCATTATTCAGCGGTATTGCCTTTTTTTTTAATATATTTTTTTATTTAAGTTATTTCCTTTCCAGATATATGATGATTAAAGGTTGAGCAACATGTTGAAACTTTACAAATTGCAGTTTTAAAATTATTTTTAAAAATTTGAGGATTGTTTTTTTTTTTTCGACAGAATTTAAAAATCTGTTGTTACTGAGCCTTAATGGATCAGTGTTAATCCAAACACTTTAATATCCAGTGCCTCTTTTTGTTGGTTGTTCTTGTCTTCATGTTCTCTCTATCTATCGCTCTCTTTATGTCTCTCTCTCTCTCAGTTCACTGTTGGGATTACCGCCGCTTGGTGGTGAAGGTGTCCGGCGTTTCTGTGGAACAGGAGCTCCAGTTTACAGATCGTCTGATCGGCTCAAATTTTTCCAACTACTCGAGCTGGCACTACCGGAGCACGCTGCTGCCCCTACTGCACCTGGAGCCTGCATCTGATCCGGCGCCAGCCTGCCAAAAACACACATACACTCCCACACTTCCCACGGCCTCACCTCAGATGCATGGGCACCGAGTGTGTGAGGAGCAGCTGCTTAAAGGTCAGAGCTCACACACGCACACAATGTGGCAATTTCACACAATGTCCAGAAGAGGGCATTTGTGAGCTTTTATTGAATAAAAAGTTGAAAATTTGAATAAAAAAAAAACAGGTGTAGGCTTCTGAAAGACATGAGAATGTTAATGTGTTTTTAATTGTTAATGTCACTTCTTTTGTGTCTAGAATATGAACTGGTGCAGAATGCTGTCTTCACAGACCCAAATGACCAGAGTGCATGGTTCTACTACCGCTGGCTCCTGGGGAGAGGTGTGGGTGTATGTGTGGAGGGGAATGATTGGGAGGTGGTTGAAGGGGTACCTGTGTGTGTGTGTGTGTGTGTGTGTGTGTGTAGGGGGAAATTTATTTGGGAGAAGGGGGGTGAATGGGGTATGGTTGGGAGAAGGTTCTAGGGGTGTGTCAGTGTGGGGGGGGCTGGAGGGGAAGCTTGTGTGTGGAGGGAGTATGGGGTATGGTTGGGAGGGGGTTGTAAGGGTGTGTGTGGGAGGTGGGTTGGAGGGGGTGTTTGTGTATGGGGTGTGGATGTGAGGAGGTTGTAAGGGTGTGTCTGTGTGGGGGAGGTTGGAGGGGAAGTTTGTGTAGGGGCTGTGGTTGGGGGGGGGTGGAGGGAAAATTTATGTGGTGGTGGATGGGATATGGGTGTGAAGGGGGTTATATGGATGTTTGTGGGTGTGGTGGTTGAGGGGAAGTTTGTGTAGGGGTGTGTCTGTATGTGGGGGTGGATGGGGTATGGGTGTGAAGGGGGTTGTATGGATGTCTGGGTGTGTGTGGGGGTGGAGGGGAAGTTTGTGTATGGGGGTATATGGGTGTGGAGGGATTGTATGGGGGTGGGGGGGTGTATGAGTTGGGAGGGTGCTGTAGATTTTTGTCTTATTGTTGATGAGGTGGTTTCTTTCCTTTTCCTCCTCCCCTTGTGCTAGCCGAGCGTGAGGAGGTGATTAGCTGCGTGTATGTGAGCAGAGAGGGAGAGCGAGTCGCTGTGGCTTTCTCCAAACCTGTTAACGTGAGACATTTATAATAAGTTTAGAGTTTTGCATTATGTAATATCACTGCAGTAGAGGTAGGAACTTAATCTCTGTCTCTCTCTCTCTCTCCCTCCCTCTCTCTCTCTCTCTGTCTCAGGTTGTGAGTTTGATGTTGGTGTTAGATGGTCAGCCTCAGCAGCAGGTGGAGTGGAGGAGTGTTCACCCTCGATATCGCCACAGCCCTGTCTGGGTAATTTCTCTTCCTCTGTCTATTCACAGCAGCTGATTTCAGTTAAGTTGTTTGTTTTAAGTTGACGATATTAAAATTGCAGGTAAGAAGAATAATTAAGCAAGGGAAGTGTTTCTGAAAATCAGAAAACACAAATGGTACATTTGAACAAAAAATAAAACAAGCTTTTGCTCCATAAAGTCACCAGAGTATTACATTCAGTCATTCCTGGATGATGTTAAATCTGTTCTCTCTCTCTCTCTCTCTCTCACACTCACACACTCTCTCTCTCTCTCTCACACACACTCGCACACAGTTGTGCGAGCTTCCTCCCGGCTCTATCAGCGACATCAACAACGAACACAACCTGACGGTACACTGGATGGAGAAACACACACAACGAGATTGTGCTCTCTATACAGGTGTGTAGAGAAGAATTTTTATTGGACTACATCCTATACATTATTTACGTTGAGCAGAAAAAAGAGCGGCTATATTATAAGATGCTTTTATTTCAACCTGAAGAACACAACACAACATTCGTCATCTTTAAGATGTTTATTTATATCTTTCTTTTCCCGTCAGGTCGGACGGAGAGTTGGTGCAGGGACTCCGCCACGGATCAGGAGCTCTTCAGGTACACGTGTGTGTGTGTGTGTGTGTGTGTGTGTGTGTGTGTATACACTAGAGGCCAAACAATACGAAAATGCTGTCACATATAGGAATAATGATTTTGAGGAGGTAACCTAAATGATAGTCCTGCAGTTAGTGACGTGTGTGTGTGTGTGTGTGTGTTAGGAGTGAGCTGTCTGTAGAGAAGACGTCAGTTCTCCAGTCTGAGCTCCAGTCCTGTACTCAACTCCTGGAACTGGAGCCTCAGAATAAATGTGAGTCCCTGATGTTCTCGATATTATACATTTAATATATAATCTTAAAAAAATGTTCTTGGTCTGTCTTGCCCTTACACTCCACCCCCCGCCAACCCCTACCCCCTTTTCTGCCTTCCTCAGGGTGCCTGTTAACTATAATCCTCCTGATGAGAGCTCTGGATCCTTTAGGTCATGAGAAAGAGACGCTCGCTCATTTCCAGACGCTGAAGGTTTAGTGTATTTTTGCGTAAAATCTTAAAAACAAGGTTCTGGTTGAAATTGGGATAAAGCGGTTAATAATGCACCTTTTCTCACGTTTTGTGGTCTTGAGTTTCTAGTTTCTGTAACGGGTTTCTTTTAAGTGTTACACCAGTACATAATGGGATTTATTTATTTATTTTTGCTGTGCGTAGGTGTTATTATAATGTATCATTTAAGTAAACACCTCTGCAACTCTCTTACAGGAAGTAGACCCCATGCGAAGCTCCTACTACAGCGATCTCTGCAGTAAGTTTCTAATCGAGAACACTATCCTGAAAATGGAGTACGCAGAGGTACGGGTCTTCAGCCTGTCAGATAAGGTAACAGTCACGCAGCAGTCGTGATTTCCTTATTTTTATATATCACAAAAGTGAGTTTTTGTAAATATGTGATGATACCTTTTCATGTGACAACCCTGAAGAAATGACACTTTGCTACAATGTAAAGTAGTGAGTGTACAGCTTGTGTAACAGTGTAAATTTGCTGTCCCCTCAAAATAACTCAACACACAGCCATTAATGTCTAAACCTCTGGCAACAAAAGTGAGTACACCCCTAAGTGAAAATGTACAAATTGGGCCCAAAGTGTCAATATTTTTTGTGGCCACCATTATTTTCCCGCACTACCTTAACCATCTTGGGCATGGAGTTCACCAGAGCTTCACAGGTTGCCACTGGAGTCCTCTTCCACTCCTCCATGATGACATCACAGAGCTGGTGGATGTTAGAGACCTTGTGCTCCTCCACATTCCGTTTGAGGATGCCCCACAGATGCTCAATAGGGTTTAGGTCTGGAGACATGCTTGGCCAGTCCATCACCTTCACCGTCAGCTTCTTTAGCAAGGCAGTGGTTGTCTTGGAGGTATGTTTGGGGTTGTTATCATGCTGCAATACTGCATACTGATCATGGTCTGACTCACTTGATCACTGGCAAGACTCACTTGTCAGTGTACTCCTCACCTGGTTTCTGCCACACACGCTTGACACCATCTGAACCAAATAAGTTTATCTTGGTCTCATCAGACCACAGGACATGGTTCCAGTAATCCAGGTCCTTAATCTGCTTGTCTTCAGCAAACTGTTTGCGGGCTTTCTTGTGCATAATCTTTAGAAGAGGCTTCCTTCTGGGCCGACAGCCACGCAGACCAATTTGATGCAGTGTGCAGCGTATGGTCTGAGCACTGACAGGCTGACCCCTTCAACCTCTGCAGCAATTCTGGCAGAACTCATACGTCTATTTCCCAAACACAACCTCTGGATATGACGCTGAGCACATGCACTCAACTTCTTTGTTCGGCCATGGCGAGGCCTGTTCTGAGTGGAACCTGTCCTGTTAAACAGCTGTATGGTCTTGGCCACCGTGCTGCAGCTCAGTATCAGGGTCTTGGCAATCTTCTTATAGCCTAGGCCATTTTTATGGAGAGCGACAATTCTTTTTTTGAGATCCTTAGAGAGTTCTTTGCCATGAGGTGCCATGTTGAACTTCCAGTGACCAGTATGAGGGAGTGTGAGAGCGATGACACCAAATTTAGCACACCTGCTCCCCATTCACACCTGAGACCTTGTAACACTAACTATTCACATGACAGTGGGGGGGAAATGTACACAATCTGTACACTCACTACATTGTAACAAAGTGGCATTTCTTCAGTGTTGTCACATAAGATATAATCAAATATTTACAAAAATGTGAGGGGTGTACTCACTTTTGAGATTATAGATAGATAGATCTTGTTTTATTTTTTTTCCTTTTTATTTTTCCCTTGTAATTTTTCAATGTCTTTTCATTCCGGTGAACTGTTTCCTACATTCCGTTTCTATGATGCAGCGGCTCTTTTAGTCCTTTAATTCGTCCAGCCGTCTCGCCTCCTCAGAAAGCCTAAACTTTTACACTCATACAGCTATTGGCGGGTTTCTCATTAACGTGACTGCTAATTTCGCAACATCTAAGAAATTGGTGCCAGAATCACTATTCAAATCCTTTAAGGTCCAGTTGTGTACCTTTTTGTTAAGTGCCCTATTCACGTTTTCAGGTTTAAAGATCAATACAAATGGTATCTAATGTGTGCCTTTTTTTCTTTTTTTAAATACGTAAATATCCAGCTCTGTAACTGCGTACTGCACCGTGCGAGTGCCTTAAACATCTTTTATGTTGTACGTTTTTACAGTTTACTTTTCTGTCTCTTTCTCTCTCACACACTGAAGAACCTGAGCACACTTTGCCACCTGGACCAGCTCCTATTGGTCACTCATATCAATCTGTGCTCCAATCAGCTCACGAATCTGCCGCCGCAGTTCTCCATGCTGCACTGTCTCGAGGTAAACTTTTTGTTTGTTTAAGATTTTTACAAAGGAAATATTTCAGACTGGCTGAACAATGGGCAATAACAACGGTTTGTTCTTTGTGTGGGCGGGGGGGTCTCGCTCAGGTTCTGGAGGCTGATGATAACACCATAGAGAATCTGGAGGGACTGTACCATCTGCCCAAACTGGAAGAGGTGTCATTGAAAAACAATCGTATCCTTTTTCTCAAACCGGCGATGATGAGGTTAAATGGGATTCCTGGATTCTCAAGTCTCAAGGGGCTATACAACACACACACACACTCTCTTGCGTAACCCTTTTATAGGTTTTCACTGACCCACAACGACGTACAGAACAAAAGCATGCTAGGTTTGATGGCTTTTTAGTTAAGTGGATGACATGACTGCTCATTGTTAAAAAAGAGGAGTGTGACTATCGGATGAGAGGAATTAGTGTCTCACACGCCAGGGCACGTCTAATCCCACAGGAGTGCTGCCATTGCTGCTGTCTGGGTTTTGTTTGTTTGTGTTTTGTTTTTTGGGTCATGGCACAGCCTCCAATGTTGATGAATAAGTACAGTTTTTCACAAAAAGCTCCTCGGCAACTTGATAAAAAAACAAACAAAAAAAAAAAGACGCCCAACGGAACCAAAATACCTGCTGAAGAAGACCGACGTAAAATAATCTAGGCTGTCAGAAAGCCTGTGTGTAATGCCGTGTAATGGCAGTGGCTCTGTGGTAACACGTGCGCCCCAACACACCTCATTTCTAATAATTATTGTCTGATTATTAAAGTTTAGGGATATTTAGGTGAGTCAGGTGTGTTAAATTGGTTCAAGTTGGGTTGGAACAAAACCCTGAAACACCTGTTTAAGTACTTTTTATCTGGACGGGTTCAGGAAATTCAAATGCCACGTTAACGCACTGACGTTACACAATATCGGTCTGTAAAGGTTTATAAAGATGATGCTACGGCATTGAACTAATATTTCAAAATAAAGCAGTAACGGTTAGGGTTATGCCGCACTTTACCATTGTACAGTGGTACCTCGACCTACGAGATTAATTCGTTCCATAACCTAGCTCGTTCGTCGATCATCTCGTAAGTCGATCGAATTATTCCCATTTAAAATAAAGGAAAAAAATTTAATTGGTTCCAACCCTTTAAAATTCCCCCAAAACACTGTACTACATATAAAAAGGCATGTTTTCCCAT